>CM060609.1:879486-1039486 GCA_030578255.1 Tiaroga cobitis | reverse complement strand
GTGTTTAAAAAGATAGCCTGTTTAAGTAAATACTTTCCAAATATAGTATTTTGTTTAACTATTATTATACATTATTAAAATTTAAAAATTCTTATCACTATGTAATATTATATATATTCAACAAAAATGTGTAAAATACTACTATATCTGGGAAAAATGTACTTAATATTTTTGAATAATTTAACAAAGGCTATGATTCAACCCACAACACACCGTCAGATTATTGTAAGACGCATACGAGAAACATAAAACTAGTGCAATAGAATAAACAAAAGTTAATGTCCTGATTTGTGTCCGTTCTTTTACAACGAATTGGAAAATCAAATTACATTTTTTTATAAAAAAAAAAATCCTTTTGAACTTTTTCGCAGACTCGAAGCAGTTTGCAATAAACGAGTTTAGTAAAATAACGAAGCTTCAGTTCCATTTATGAGCACATTTCCTCCTCAAGCTCATCAGTGTATTCTTGAAAGCACACGTGTGTTAGTGTGTGCGAGTGAGTGTGTGTGCGAGAGAGTGTGTGTGTGCCTATGTGTTAGTGTGTGCCAGTGTGCCTATGTGTTAGTGTGTGCGAGTGTGTGTGTGTGTTGTGTGCCTATGTGTTAGTGTGTGTGTGGTGCGGCCTCTCACCCCTCTCCCGTGTCCTCAGGGAGATCTGCAAGGAGTTCATGGACCTGATGTCTCAGGACAGGTCTCCTCTGGGTGCCGGCCGCACCCACGCCCTGCCTGGACCCCGGGGTGCAGAACAGGCCTGACCCACTTCAGCCTGCTGACCCACGGCTTCGGGGACGCCGGCCATCTGCGCCGCGCTCAGCGCCTTCCAGAGCTACTTACTGGAGGCCCTCAACTGCTGGAGAAGGAAGGGGCCAAGGGCCACGACAAGGAGCTCAAACACCGCAAGTGAACAATCGGGCGAGAGACACTGACTGCCTCCTCCCTCTCTGCTAGGAGCGGTATGAGTGTATTATGTGTGCGAATGTGTGCGTTCACCGCGTGTGGATTCGCTGGTCTCCTGAGGAGAACACGATGCATGTGGACCTCAAACTCCCACCGGATCCTGCGGAGCGACTGACGGGAGACACACACACGGACTTCTGAACGGTGGACCGATATTAGCTATGACTAATGAATTTGAAAATGTCATTTTGTACTTCATGTTGTATGTTTATTATCAATGTTGCTGTTCTTCTATTGCTGTATTGCAATGTAAATGTAATATATTATTAAACCAACGACTGGATTCAATCGCTTTGACGGGGTTATTATCGCTATGAAAGCTATTAAAATTATTTGTTTTGAAATAATTCTGCATTTGAAATATAATATTAGTCGAAAAATGAAAGTTTAAGTTCAAGCATTTACAATTATTAATAAATAAATAAAGCTGAAATGAAAAAAAACTAAAAATAATAATAACAGCAAAGTGACTAAAATGAAAACTAAAAATATAAACTAAATTCAACAACTGAATTCATCCGCTTGACAGGGCTATTATTGCTATAAACTATTAAAATCATATGTTTGAAATAATGCTGAATATTAAATATAAATATTAGTTGAAAAACAAAAGTTTAAGTTGAAGGCTTAAAATTATTAATAAATAACTAAACCTGAAATAAAATATAATTTGACCTAAAAATAATAACATGGAAAAATGACTAAAATGAAAACAAAATATAAAAATAAACTAAAATGATGACTTGCATGAAATATAAATATTGTTGAAAAACGAAAGTTTAACCATTAAAATTATTAATAAATAAATAAAGCTGAAATGAAAACAAATTTAACTAAAAATAATAAAAACATGGCAAAATTACTAAAATGAAAACAAAATATAAAACTAAATTCAACAACTGAGTTCAACCGCTTGACAGGGTTATTATCGTTATCAAACTATTTAAATCATTTGTTTGAAATAATGCAGCTTATGAAATAAATATTAGTTGAAAAACAAAAGTTGAAGCACTGAAATGATTATAAATAAATAAAACTGAAATAAAAAACTAAAAAATAATAATAACATGGTAAAACGGACTCAAATGAAAACTTAAAATATAAATCTAAAATAAAATGACTTAAATGAAATAAATGTTAGTGGAAAAACAAGTTTAAGTTGAAAGCATTAAAATGATTAATAAACAAAGCTGAAATAAATAAATAAAAAACTAAAAATAATAATAACAACAGGGCGAAACAACTAAAATGAAAACTAAAAATATAAAAATAAAATGACTTGTATCAAATATAAATATAGTTGAAAACAAACGTTTGCAGCATTAACATGATTCATAAATAAATAAGGCTGAAATAAAAAAATAAACCTAAAAATAATAACAGCAAAACTACTACAAATATAAACTTATTTTATGAACCTATAAATATTAGTTGAAAAACAAAAGTTGAAGCATTAAATTTTTTTAACTGTAAATAATAAAAATAAAGCCAAAATAAAAAAATAACTAAATGAAATGAAAACAAATAAATGAAACAAAACAAAACAGATAAAAAGACTTTCCGGCAGGTGTTTTGCCTGGTATAACCAGACGTGTTGGCGTGGTACAAATCTGCATGATTACAACATTAGCGTGGTCCAAAGTGAAGCCCAGAGGGGGGGTGTGGGGGCGACATTCACCGAGCCGAGCTCGACAGCGGCGATCAGGAGCGTTACCTCAGAGATGAAGCAGTCCTGAGGACGGCGATCAGCAGATACACACGCGCTCGCTGTCTCCTCTCACCCCATCTGTCACTCCAGCGCTCTTCATCTGCTCAGGGGCCCGACGTCTCCATACCTGCCCCCCTGCCGGCTCACACACACCACACACACACACACCTCCTCTCTGACACTCAGCAGGCTCTCTCCGCTGCAGGCGACATATGCTGCTCGTCCCTTTAGATTCCGGTGTGTTCAGGAGAGAGGGATTGTTTAATGTTTATTAATCACCTGTCTGTGGAGGAGAGACACACACACACACACCACACAAGTGCAAAAACACTTGTGTACAAAGCAGTGAGGAAACAAGTACACATCCAAAGACAGACGCACAGAAACACAGACTACGAAATGATTTCATCTGAACAGACCATATTATCAATGTTTTTATTGGATCACAGGTTACATTTGTAGTACAAAAGATGGGGAATAACAGTAGATGCTCATTTGGCGCCCGACCGGAAGCTTCTCCATGTCGTGGATCCCGTCTTTGTCCGATCAAGCGGACGGTGAAGGAAGGAAGGTTCAGGATGAAGCGCTTTTTGAGCTGTTGGAGAAAACATGTGATCAGAAGAGAAGCGGCTCGCGTAACACAGCGACGCAAAAGAGGAGCTCTCCGCCTCTCACGAACATGCGAGCGCTTCCCTACTGTATTAAACACTGCGGTCATAAACTAATAGTTTTATTCCGTTAAGGACGCATTAAAGGTGATGGTAAAGACATTTATAATGTTACTTTATAGAGTTCTACTTCAAAAAAAATGCTGTTTCTTTTGAACTTTTCCACACAATTATGAAGCAGCAACTGTTTCCACACTGATAATAATCATAAATGTTTGTTGAGCATCAGATCCTCATATTAGAGTGATTTCTGAAGGATCATGTGAGACTGAAGACTGGAGTAATGATGCTGAACATTCAGCTTTGATCACAGGAATAAATTACACTTTACTGTATATTCACATAGAAAACAGCTGATTTACATTCTAAAAATATTGTACTATTTTTACTGTAATTCCGATAAAATATTGCACTTTCAAAAAAAAAAACGTACCGGTAGTGCAATTCTATGCAATTTTAATAGGATAAATCTGGACCTGTAATTATGAACAATAATAATAGCAGCGCCCATCAATACTGAAGTGGCATGTATGAACACGTACCTCCTCTAAACACTTCTTGAGCAGATCCACGGCTTCCTCACGGGTCAGATCTGGAGCGAGAACAACAGAAAAACTGGTTTAGAGATCAACAAATAAGCTAATAATGACTAGCGGTGATGAACAGCGCACGCTCACCGGGTCTGTAGTATCGGTCGAGGATGGAGAGCGTGAGGAAGGCGCCGTAGCCGTGCGCCGCGAAGGGAGCTTTAGCCAGAGCTGACAGGTGATCCATATAATACAGGCCTGGACCGTCGGCCTCGTCGTAGCCGGCCAGCAGCAGGTTCACATGATACGGGGTCTGGCAGAGGAGAGAACAGGCATTTTAATATTACATTTACTGTATTTGTGCAGCGAGTTTCATAATACACATCATTTCAAAGCAGCGTCACAGAAAGTGCATATTACAATTTACAGTGATCAGAGGAAACTGTCCAGGTATTTCAGAAATGTACAGATACAAAATCACAGTTAGTGAAGTTTAAACAATGAAAAAATTTAATGCAGAAACAATGAGCTCATTACTATTACACAGCTCAAGAACTGTGTGTGTCAGCTGGTCATTACTGACGGACGCGAGGGGTCTTGTTTCGCCCCGAGGGGGTTATTTTGTGACTGTACATTATTCATGTACTTACACCGCATCCAAACCAGACGCGACTCACCATAAAAAGCCTCTTTCCCTGATTATGTGCTTTATTTCATGTTAAAAGCGGTCTAATGCGAGTCTTTATATCATTCACCAGCCGCACTGAAAGCGACATCAGATCCTGAAAAGAACAGGAATGATTAAACTGAAGAAACGAGCGTATAGTCTGAACGAGGATTGTTTGTCACTCAGTCAGTATGTATTTTTAAGTAATAATCAAATTCATAAATATTACAACATTTTAACAAACATTTTAACATGTGCTTATCCATTTGGCTGTGAGTGCAAGACTGCAGAGAGACTCCGCCCACACGCTCTTCTGATTGGCTGTGGTTTGTGATTGATTTGGTTGCGTGTGCAGTGCGCTTGCAGAGACTCCGCCCACACGCTCTTCTGATTGGCTGTGATTTTGGATTGATTTGGTTGTGAGTGCAGTGAGCTTGCAGAGAGGCTCCGCCCACACTCTCTTCTGATTGGCTGTGATCCTGTATTGATGTGGTTGTGAGTGCAGTGCGCTTGCAGAGACTCCGCCCACACGCTCTTCTGATTGGCTGTGATTTTGGATTGATTTTGTCGCGACTCATGTCTCATGTCTCATGTCTCATGTCTCATGTCTCGTGTCGACAGTCAAATTGCTTGTTGCTGGAATCTGCTTGCATAGGACATGATGTAATAATACTGATGAGAGTGTATTTTATCATGGGGGGAGAAAAAACAAACTAGCACAACTAGAATCAACTTCCCAGGGGGGAAAATACTAAACGAAAAACAAATTGAGCACAGAATCTTGTTGAAAACCCCAAACTTTAACTTCAACAGGGTTAGACGGAGGGAGAGAGAGAATGAGAGAGAGAGGGAATGAGAGAGAGAGGGAGGGAGGAGAGAAAGAGGTGAGAGGGAGAGAGAAAGAGGAGAGAGGGAGAGAGAGAGAGAGAAAGAGGAGAGAGGGAGGGAGAGAGAGAGAAAGAGGAGAGAGGGAGAGAGAAAGAGGAGAGAGGGAGGGAGAGAGAGAGAGAATGAGAGAGAGAGGGAATGAGAGAGAGGGAGGGAGGAGAGAAAGAGAGAGAGAGGAGAAAAAGAGGAGAGAGGGAGAGAGGGAGAGAGAAAGAGGAGAGAGGGAGAGAGAGAGAGAGAAAGGAGAGAGGGAGAGAGAATGAGAGAGAGAGGGAGAGAGAGGGAGAGAGGGAGAGAGAGAGAGAGAGAGAGAGAGGGAGAGAGGAGAGAAAGAGGAGAGAGGGAGGGAGAGAGAGAGAAAGAGAGAGAGAGGAGAGAAAGAGGAGAGAGGGAGGGAGAGAGAGAGAAAGAGAGAGAGAGAGGAGAAAAAAGAGGAGAGAGGGAGAGAGAAAGAGGAGAGAGAGAGAGAGAGAGAGAGAGAGAGAAAGGAGAGAGGGAGAGAGAATGAGAGAGAGAGGGAGAGAGAGAGGGAGAGAGGGAGAGAGAGAGAGCGAGAGAGAGGGAGAGGGAGAGAGAGAGAGAGAGAGAGAGAGAGAGAGAGAGAGAGGAGAGAAAGAGGAGAGAGGGAGAGAGAGAGAGAGAGAGAGAGAGAGAGAGAGAGAGGAGAGAAAGAGGAGAGAGGGAGAGAGAAAGAGAGAGAGGGAGAGAGGGGGGGTGTGTGAAAGAGAAGGGGGGGGTGAGGGGTGTGTGTGTGTGTGTGTGTGTGGGGGGGGGGGGGGTCGCTGGTGTCACCATCAGTGTGACTGTGATCATCTGCACCCCCGCTGCCACGAGCACCTCCTCTCGCTCGCCCCGATGCCCTGGAGCTCTGCCAGCTCTCATTAAAACTTCTGCTAGTGCTCGATCCTGCTCGCTCTCTAAACTCTCGAACTACATTCGCTTTCCCCACGTCTCGCGTTCTGAACAGCGCTCGGATGGAGAGATCTCAATTTCTGCACTCCAGGGGATTTAAAGGTGAAGCTGAAGTGTCATTTATACAAGTATTAAATGCACAAAGACTAGGGACGCACCGATATGAACATTTTGGGCGGAACGATAACTCTTCATATTCGAAAGCTCTCAAAAGCTCTCTTGAAAGCGCTCTTAAAGGGACAGACGCCTAATAATCCTGCTGGTTCTGCATTTTAAAGTTAATCAAACAAAGGAATCACTTGACTGAATAACCTGTTTATTTTATGCAGATTATGTAGTGCTATTTACATTGGATTACTTAAATTTAAACGTCTGTACCTGAAGCTGTTATCTACCTGAGAAACGTACTCGAGAAGCTCTTTTCATTTCATTCGTATCTTCTACTGTATTTAATTCTGCTATTGCTTGTAATTGATTATTTGTTCTTGTTTTATTACTGACTGCTGATTTCTCTTTAATAATGCTTAAACTTTATATTAAGAAAAATAACAAAAGTAGGGTGGGATCAGTGTTATTATAGTTGACTAAAACAAACAAAAACCATAAAACATTTCCGTTACTTGAAATAAAATATGAAAAATACTAGTTTCCAAAGCAACTTTTCTCATTTTCTTTTAGTTTAACTTGATGTCCTAAAATAAAAACTGAACTAAAAATGTATATAAAATATATAAACAACAACAAAAACCCACAACAAAATTACTCAAACTTCAAAATAAAAACGATTATAAAAAATAAAAAAAAATACGAAAATACGAAATATAAAAACTGATACAAAATATGAATAAAAATCTTTTTTTAAATGCTAAAAAAAACTCTCGCACCGCGAACTGAAACTAAAAAACATTTCCATTATTTGAAATAAAATTAACATTAACTGAAATAAAATATGAAAAATACTAGTTTCCAAATAAAAATGTATATGAACTATATAAATGTAAAAAAAACAAAGACGCACAACAAAACTCCCAAAACTTAATAAAATAAATAATTAAAACAAAACAAAACCGAAGAGAAAAAAGAAAAAGATACAAAATAATAATAAAATTTAATCTTTCTTTAAAAAAAAAGAAGCTAAAATAAAAAATAAAAAAATCTCAAGAAAATGTCCTCATTTGTTGTTTATTTAATTCTCTGTTTGGCGCAGCAAAAACGAAACGGTGCACATTTAACTCCAAGGTCTTCATCTGTGTACACTTAAAAATACAGGTTCTTTATTGGCATCTATGGTTTTGGAGCCGGTATTTCTGAGAGTGTAAAGGCAAAAGTACATCATGGCGTCCAGTGTGAGACTACAGCATCTGAACTGAACTCACCTGAGAGGCTCTAATCTGATCTGGGCCGGCCCTGCTCTCGGCGGGCCGCTTGCGTAAGTAAACACCCCCTCGAGAAGCTCACCTGTGCTGCACTCCCAGCAGGGAGGGTGGAGAGGAGCTTGTTGAAAGGCCAGATTCGAGTTTGCAGGATATTCCCCCGAGTGTCATCCACCCCTGTGCATAAACTCAACACCTGTCACGTGAGCTACGCTTAAGCAAAGTCTCACCCGAGTCGAACAATCTAAGGGACAAAAGCTTAGTAAAGAGACTGATAGCAGTGTATATTTCAGCCTTCCCTTTCATCTTCTGCTCCTCTCTCTTCGCCCCAGGACGCGGTGCTCCTCTTTGGCATCTCTGCCCAATCTGCCGTATTAATTGTTCATCTGTAGCGGAATAGGGGAATGCCTCGCAATATGGCACCAGTAATTATTTGTGCCAGTGTGTTGGGCGGCCAATAATGCTTCATGTGTGCCAGCGATAGCAAACTGTTGCTGGACTGCTCTGAATGAGAGCTTTAGGGGATGCTGGATGGGTAAAATAAAGCACAACACATAACGCACCCACAGAGAGCGTGTTTGGCTGCAGAGAGCCGGTTCAGAAGTGAACGCCGAGTTTATCCCAGCATCTGCCGTCTCTCTCTCTCTCTCTCTCTCCGTAAAGATCGTCGAGGAGCCACTCCAGGGAAGCCCCAAAGGCCCAGTTGTTTTTTTAGAAACCTGGTTCATGACATCGCTCTCATTTAAACGTCCCGAAGGCTTGAAACACGGGTTAAATAATACGCAAGGTTGTACTACTAGCCATATTGCTTATTTTAAGCCTCTGGTGCTCTTCGCGTGTCGGTCAAAAATGACCGAAATTATTATTATTATTTTTTCAATGAAATTAATGTACTATATTATTTAGATCGATAGTTTAATATTTTGTATTTTTTAAGGGATTTTATGGTACTAAATTATATTTATGCTGTATTTATAATCCATTTATACACTTTTTGAGCATAGACCTGAAAATTTTATTTACAACTTAAACAATCATAAATCTTGAATGCTCAAGTAGACTGAAGTTTGGTCTCTTTTTAAAGACAACGCTTGGCAGATTATTGCTGATGTGAAGAAAGTTTTAAAAAGTGAACTTAAAAGTTACAGAATTTTACGTTAATTGTTACGAAAATTTTTACTATTTTCAATTTTTATATGAAATGTATATTTTCAAAAACATGTTGACTAAAACTGTGTGAAAATCAAAGCCATAAATCTAAACCAGTGTGTGTTCCGCATGTGAGTCTGATCTCTCAGTAGACGAGCGTTCAGTGAGAGTGTGTTCGGCTGCAGTTCCGAACGCTTCCACTAGAGGAAACTCGCCTCACATTCGTTTCCAATGCGCTCGTTTCTGACCGCGAGGAGCACAAGTGGGACTGTTGTTATAGGACCATTTAACCTGTTCCAATCATGTCCATGTTTTTTTGGTGTGTTCACACAGCAAGAGCCGAGAGTTTCGTGCCATTCCAATGAAGAAATAATAATAATAAAAAAAAAATAATGTAACATTTTTCAGTCAAAAATGACCGAAGAGCACCAGAGGAGAAAACCTTGAATCTTGTTACAACGACTCGTTCTGTGAGCGTTTAGGTAAAGACGAGCAGATTTGTGAACTTGTAGCACTTCTTCCCCCCCGAGACGCCCCTCTCGCCCCCCCTGGACTCGCTCTAATTGTTTTTTGTAATCATTTTCTCCACTCTGCTATTGTGACAGGAGGCAGTTACACTCTTCCTAACAAATTAACACACACACTAGCAGACAAAAGAGGCAGGATGGCGGCAAGCCCATTTTTACACAGATGGGTGCACTCTACACACACACACACACACACACATTGGGGGAATGTATCATTTAAGCAGGATCACATTACAAAGGAGGCGCAGGTGTCGACGACCTCTGTGACCCTGATATCACACACACACACACACTCAAAACACATCAGCATCTGTTTCGTAGCACATTTTACACCGGTTGCTTTCAGATACTACTAAAACAAAGTTTGGAGTCTGTGAATGTTTTTATGCTTTTAAAGAGTCTCTTCTGCTCATCAAAGCTGCATTTATTTGATCAAAAATACAGTAAAAATAGTAAAATATTTTTAGAGTGTAAATCTGCTGTTTTCTATGTGAATATACAGTAAAGTGTAATTTATTCCTGTGATCAAAGCTGAATGTTCAGCATCATTACTCCAGTCTTCAGTGTCACATGATCCTTCAGAAATCACTCTAATATGAGGATCTGATGCTCAATATTATGTATCGGTACTCAGTCATTAATAATGATTCTTATAATCAAACATAAGTTTTTCAGGATTCTTTGATGTATAGAAAGTTCAAAAGAAAAGTTAAATTGAATGCATCCTTGCTAAATAAAATAATTTATTTAAATTACATTTAAAATTTAATAATTCAATAATTTAAATAAATAAAAATCGTATGTTCATAAATGTTTGTTGAGCATCAGATCCTCATATTAGAGTGATTTCTGAAGGATCATGTGACACTGAAGACTGGAGTAATGATGCTGAACATTCAGCTTTTAATATAGTACTTTTTTTTTTTAAAGAATACTTTTATTCAGCAAGGATGCATTAAATTGATCAAAAGTGACAAAGACATTTATAATTTATAAAGTTACAAAAGATTATATTTCAAATAAATGCGGTTCTTTTGCACTTTCTATAAAAGAATCCTGAAAAAACGTACCATGTTTCCACAAAAATATTTTCAACATATTAAAACAGCTTTGCCATGACAGGAATAAATTACTTTTTAAACTATATTATTTTACAATATATCTTTTTAATGTCTAAATGATCCAATAAATGCGGCTCTAGCGTCACCAAAGGAAATTCCAAATATAATAATTGTTTTCAAACAGGTTTTTCTTTGAATGTATTTCTACACACATCAGCTTTAAAAACTCCACTTTTGTAATGTTTGTTCACTCTACAAGCGTTCTACATCCATTATAGGTGTATCCCAGTTTGGGAGTCACTGGTCTACATTATGTGTGATATATCTATTGATAGATGAATATTAGATATGAAACGCACCCGACTCCGCAGATAGTCCGCCAGGTTTTTCCTCGTGAAGTTTGCAGCCGCTGCCGGGCTGAGCTCGTATCCTGGAGAAAGAGCAAGATCGATCAGGATCAATACAGAGAATCAGAGATTGCATACAATGTACATATTATGTATGGTAAAAGAGAAAATATGCATCAGAAATCTTCTGAAATTAACTTTATTTTTTACCAGAAATTCATGTCAATAATGTGGTTTTGACATGAATTTCTGGTAGAAATAAAGTTAATTTCAGTCTGTAGTCTGAAGCAAGATAAAAATGAGAAAAATGAATGTTTACCATTTCTCATTTTGTAGAGCTGGACATTTTTCTGAATGTATTCTGCGAACTGTACGGTGTCTCCGGCTTCGCCCACACACAGGAGCAGGATCTTCTCACTCAGCTTGAACATCTTGTCATAATCTGGTGATCAGACATAACAGCGCATGTAAACATCACGTCTGACACGTTACCGCATCTCAACAATCTGAGCTTGAGGTGCAGGAATTGTTTATCTTTATCAAGGCATTTGTGGTCTTGGACATTTACAGTCTCCTGTGCTATAAAATAAAAACAGGCTTTAGTTTACAATAAAGAAAGTTATTTGCTACTTGCAAGTGTGTGTTAGAAGCAGGTGATATTAGAGCGAGGGAAACTGCTGTTCTTGAGGGCATATTATTTTACAAGATCCGTTTTTCCAAAAGAAAAGACATTTTCACTGTATATATTATCTGCCAAAAAAGTCATAATTCTCTTAAGATGAATGATGTATGTATGTAAGATTTCTTTTTTGATCAAGTAATGTTTTTATAGAGAAAAAAAAACAGTAATTTGACTGTTTTCTAGTTTATATCTAAACCTTTTGGGATTCAGAGAATAAAAGAGTTGTGAGAGAATTGTGAGGTAAAAAGAATTGTGAGATAAAAAGTTGAGATTACCTTTTTATTCTATGGCAGAAACATGCACATACACACACACACACATACATATATATATATATATATATATATATATATATATACACACATACATACATATACGTATTTATACACACACACACTCATAACGTTATACAAACACACACTAATGGCGCTCTTACTTTCACTTTCACATGTGAATCGCAAACTCATCCTCCACTGACAATCGAGCACAAGCAGACAGCAATAACTGACGTGTTGCTCCCGTTAAAGGTTATAAATGTAGTCTAACCCTGAGTTTAATATCTGAATATATTAATATGTAAATCAGTTCAACGCACAAACTGAGTTAGCACAGAGAAGCTAGCACGGCTAACACTTCTTAGCAGTCGCCACACATTCTGAAGCGGTGAAAACATTCAGATGAAATTAAAACAGAAATGAATAAACAGTGAAATGTGGTTAATTATTGTGGCCTGCAACATGTGTATTAGTTAAAATAACTTGTTCTCTTGCTGTCTGGCCGGTTAGTGTGCTGCTAACATGCTAATATACATCGAACTCACCGTGTTTCATTTGGATTATACTGCTGGCGGCTATATTATCTGCCGCAACCAGAACAAAGTCCGGCCCCTGAATCCCGATCAAGTATTCCATATTGCGGACTGAGTTAATTTAACACACTCTGTTCAGTAAGTGGACTCGCAGAGCAGCTCTATCAGATATTACACAGCAAAAGCTGAATGTCTTCCTCAGCGGCGCACAGTTCAGACGTCATCAGAGCGTTCGCGCTCTCCTGTCACGTGACGTCACGCTGCTCTGTCTCTGTCTACATATGACCTGTTTCAACTTAATTTGGACTCAAGGACTCTGGAGTATTGAGATTGTTAAAGGGTTAGTTCACCCAAAAATGAAAATTAAGTCATTAATTACTCACCCCCATGCTGTACCAACCCCGTAAGACCTTCGTTCGTCTTCGGAACACAAATGAAGATATTTTTGATTAAATGTGAGAGCTGGATCACTCCTCCATCCTAGGGATTGAAACCTGACGGCCCAGAAAGTCGTGGAAATCTCTTGAAGTCTCGTTTCAGGCCTACAAGGAAGAAAAGGAATAGTCGAATAAAGTCGTTATTTTTGTTTGTTTTTTCGCACAAAAAGTATTCTCGTCGCTTGATAAACTTATAGTTGAGCCACTGTAGGCACATGGAATATTTAAACATTTTCTTCATTGACTTTCTGGGCCGTCAGGTTTCATTCCCTTAGGGAGCCTATGGAGGAGTGATCCAGCTGTCACATTTAATCAAAAATATCTTCATTTGTGTTCCGAAGACGAACGAAGGTCTTACGGGGTTGGTACAGCATGGGGGTGAGTAATTAATGACTTAATTTTCATTTTTGGGTGAACTAACCCTTTATTGTTTTTTGTTCTTTTCTTTTCTTCAAGCATTTAATAAATAAATAAAAATATGACCTGCTTCAGTAATGCATGATTGACAAATACATCACATTATAAACGTATAAATGTATTAGTTTGTTTATGTATGTGTAATCCAAAATGCATTGAAATTGTATATGCAATTCAAATGCATTAATATTGAAGTCGCCCTGTAGTCAATAATTGTATCCCTTAAATCTCATCTTTGATCACCAAAATTACATATTTAAAAGTTTTTCCCTTGCCTCATTTAGTATGCGCAGTTCTATGAATATGCAAACGAGCCCCGCCTCCACTCACTCACTCAGCTCAGAGATCCACTCCTTGACGATCACACGTTGATCATGTGTTTCCCGAAACCATCGTTAGCCAACTATGGTCGCAAGTTCTGTCGTTATCAGCAGTACAAATGTCATTTACGTGTTTTAGTTTGTCGTGATTGAAAGCATCGTTTTTGAAGAGTGCGCATGTGTGAACGAGCTCTAGTGCGTAAGAATGAGTCTATGAGTGAATCTGGAAATAAAGCAAAACAACTGAAATAAATGAGAAATATTCCTCAGATGCATGTCCTTAATTTATAGCAAAACATCTAGCATTAATTCGATCTCAAACATTCATTAAACGTAGTTATTATACTCCAACACCTGAGTGACGTCATTAACCAACGTGGTTGAACGACCAATATGCGACAGTATGGTTTTGGGAAACAGTCGTGACTTCTTCAACGACGCATCGCTCTATGATAGTGAAGCAGCGAGTTACAGCGGTGTACGGGAAACACCCCTGATTGGTTACAAGTTTGTGACGTCAGAAACACCAGCGATTTCTGTTTTTGAGACTGTCTTTGGTTCACTGCAGTTTTAAGGAGAAAATACTCAGCAATGCTGTCGACTTATGAACTTACACATGGTTTGTCATAAAGCATATTAAAAACACCACATATAAACAAGCTGGATGATCAGCACAGGGGGACTTTAAAATAGTTGCACTTTCATGTTTAACAGGCCATTTAATTTTTTGTCTCCTGATATTTGACCCAGGATATTCACGATCTGCTTAATTCATCAAATTAAACCTGTAAATCGACGGAACCCTTACGAGTTACTGTACACTGTAAAAAAATAATCGTGATTTTAACGGTAAAAGACTACAGTGCAAAACTGTTAATTGGTTAACAGAAAGTTTCCGTACTATATACGGTAAATAACTGTGATATAATTTTAATGTAAAATACCGTTAAATTTACAGTTTTTGAAAGTGAAAAAGAACAACTCATTGTATAATTTACAGTGAAAAAACGTAAATTGACACTCCCACAATTCCCTGTGTGACACTTCACATTTTATGTATTTTTGTTGAAATAACTATGGTTCCTCATAGTTTTCTTGTTTTTTTTTTCTAATCAGTTCTGTACATTAGGGTTTTATGTTACATTTAATGTTGTTAAATTAATGTTTATTGCATTTTTTAAATTTCATGTGTGTTACCACCATGATGGTGTTTAATGTTTGTGTGAATCACACAGAGCAGCTTCACAGATTGCTTGTGATGAGCTTTGATTGCTCATGTGACTCTCATCACTTCTGTAATAATTGTGGGATGCCAGTGTATTACAATCATACAAAACAGATACATTTTTTAAACGGTTGGTCAATCAACATTTTATCAGAAAATGAAATACGGTTTATTACTGTACATTTTAAGTTAAGTTTGTAAAGTAAAACCATTAACGTTCCTACTGTATTTTTAAAGGTAAAGTTCTGGCAACCACAGTTGCCGTTTTTTTACCGCAAAAATTACGGTTTTACTTTTTACAGTGTAGCGTTGGACTTTTTCGAGATGGAAAATCGCATCCGGCCATCCATGTGATGAAAGTATTTTTCTCTTTCTCTCTTTAGTTGTCACATGGTTCAGCCTGACTGCTTCGTTAGGACTCATCATTTGCATTCAGATTAATTATCTAATTACCGACAAAAGTCCGGCGGCCACCCCGCGCTCCGGCTCGTCAGCTCATGCGCCTGTAATTATTTTAATCATTTACTTTCATCTGGAGTGTTCCTGCCATACTTCTGTGTTTAGAGGCCATTCTTAATTACCCTGCCAAGACACTCTTCCCCTCTTTTCATGTGAGGAAAAGGGGAAGAGAGAGAGAGAGAGATGAGAGAGAGAGAGAGAGAGAGAGAGAGAGAGAGAGAGAGAGAGAGAGAGAGAGAGAGAGAGAGAGAGAGAGAGAGAGAGAGAACCCGATGGGGACAAAATCCAGGAATCTTGACAGCATCATAAAAGCTCGGAGCTCTGCTGGTTGTTCACTCGGTTTTCCCCCTTCAACTTCTCTCTCTGTCTCTGACTCCCCCACCCTTCTGCCAACCCACATCTTTCTCCAGTTCCCTCTCTCTCTCGCCCTCCCTCACTTCCTCCAGTTCCCCCTTTATCGCAAGCACACACAGGAATCGCCTCCGGGGCCCAGCGCTCTGACTGCTAATACACTCTCACACGCACTGTGACATACATCATGCACCACGTTCCCCGCATCTATTATCTGTTCTGTAAATCTGTACACCTCTCTCTCTCTCTTTATTTTAGGCACCACCAGCCTGGTTCTCGTCTGCATCAGGTTTGTGTCTGGTTGTTGTTGGCTCAACTCCTTCCATCGCTGCGTTCCCTCTCATATACATGCTATAATTGAGGCCTCTGGCTGTTTGAAGGATTATTCCGAGTTTGGAATATAGCTGGCATTTCATTTTCATGTAGTTCGAACTCATTAGCAAGTATCGAAAATTTTTGTTTCCTATCATTTGAGATGTTCACACTGAGAAAAAAAGGCAAAATTTCTGCTGCGTCCAGATAAAATTTTTTATTCTCGCTCTATTGTCCTGATTTTGAGATCAGTTCTTCAGCCGGAGACGGGCTCCAGAGGGGCTCGTCTGAGTTCGGGGATTATGGACTCGTAGC
This sequence comes from Tiaroga cobitis, assembly GCA_030578255.1. NCBI lineage: Eukaryota > Metazoa > Chordata > Actinopteri > Cypriniformes > Leuciscidae > Tiaroga > Tiaroga cobitis. The sequence continues at coordinate 1,023,376 of CM060609.1, read as the reverse complement.
CCAAGGGTAGTTTGTTAAGAGCAGGGCGTGTTTTGAACTCAGATTAAGAATATATGTGGTGCATGAGGGGGGCAGACAGAGCAAATTAATATGGTTTTTGCGTAAGGCCCACTTCAATCAGTGGTAGAAAAAGTTGAAAATGCTGAGTGTGTGGTTGGCGATCACACATCTATTCCTATACAGCAAACCACCCAATTTTATTTTACTACTTATTTTTAGCTACTATTAAAGGTGCATTGCGCAACTTTTCATGTTAAAAATACCTGTTTTTCTTCCTATACATGCTTAAAGAACTGCCTGATGGGCTGATTGAGCCCTTCTCTGCTCACTGAGATTGCCTCTATAATCCTGTACAGTAAAATATATAAGAGGGATTCGGGCTCGAATTTGAGACTGGGGGTGACGTCATGCGCGTTCACGCTCATCAGGCTGTCTCGCAAGTTTGTGTATTCGCCGGCGCCGCCATTCTCCGCATCAGCGGACAACTCGTGCGTCAAAAATAGAAGATGGATTCAAAGAGACCGGCTTGTTGTCCATTCCAAACCCCAACGCAAACTCCACGTAAAGTTAAAAAAAGAAAAATTTTGTCTAGTGCCACCAAAAGGGCCAAATTGGAGTCAGACAAGCGTCGGAGTAAGACGAGAGTCAACCTCGGGAAGGCATTCAACAAATGGAGAGATCTCCGGTCTGCTCTTGGTCTCAAACGGGATCCTCAGTTGGCTTTTTTCTTGATAAAACGGTAAGATATAGCCCAGTCTCTAATGTTTGATACGGCCAATCTATGTATGACAACAAATGATGATGCGTAAAATGTGTAATGCTTAGCGTAAGCTAGATACATGTACAATCAGAATTGATTTTACTACCATTGTTAGTGAACAGTTTCATAAACTAGGAATTGTGTTCGGAAGAATAGTACAACATGAAACATAAAACATATCCAATAAAAGATGCTAACGCATTACAATTCTGAGACGGTAATATTTATGAATTACTTTTAATTAACAGTAACAAGTAATATATAATGTATTACAGTTTGGAAGTAACTTGCACAACACTGATTGTTATTGGAATATTCTACTTAGCAGATCAATACAACAGGCTGAACCCCGCAAGTCTTCGGCGGATTAGCCTGTTTGGCTTTTATGAAAACGTCATGGTGACATTTGATTGTTTATTACCTTGAGACATTTGAGTGAACGTTGTTGACCAACCGTGTACGGTATGATTATTATTTTGAACTATTGCGAAGTAATCAATTATATTGTTCATGAACGTGTTTTCATAACAATCATAGGTGGATACAGTAAACACATAAACAGAGTTTTCTACTACCCCCGTTTTCCCCTCACACATAAGAGTAATTTACTCAAATGTCTTTCCTTCCATATATTTGAAATGACTTGCAGATTTATAACTTTATTACCTCTGAAGACATTTTGGCTGTACACCAAAGATCTGTGCGGCAGATGCTCCTTTAGTTATTAACAGCTCATGCTCGTGCATGCGTGCGTGTGCGTGTGGTCTATGAGCGTGCACAACTCGCGTTGCAGTTTCGCTTGTCGCCAGAGGGGGCGTAGTTCTGCAAAAACTCAGAAACCTGCGTTTTGCACCTTTAAGAAACCACAACTGCTGTCTTTTTCAATTTCACAATCATTTATTTACAGCATTTAACTGTTAATTACACTGTAATTTCATGTTTTATAATTTACAGTTTTTTACCATTAAAACTACACAGACATTTTTTACTGTTTACTTTTCCACCTGCCATTACAAGATACTATTCATTGTTGGCAAATTATGCCATTGAACACGTTGGAGATCTACTTATTTAGATATCAATAGACTTCTTTATATATTTTTATATTTTCTAGTAAGATTTATTAGCCATTCTGACTTACATGGCAAGTAAAAAAGTAACTGTAACTGCAATAAACTGAAATACTCTATATATTACTATGTATATTTCAGTTTACTGAAGTCACAATTGCTTTTTTTACAACTGCAGTGAACCAAAGACAGTCTCAAAAACACTGAAATCGCTGGTGTTTCTGACGTCACAAACGACCTTGTAACCGATCAGATCAACGTGTGATCATCAACCAGTGGATCTCTGAGCTGAGTGAGTGAGTGGAGGCGGGGCTCATCTGCATATTCATAGAACTGTATATTAAATGAAGCAAGAGTAAGTTGCATTCAAGATATTTTAAGGCACAAACGTTTACAATTTTAATTTTGGTGATAGGGATAAAATGATTTACTTCAAGGGGACTTTAAGTGAATATAGAGTTGAGAAAAGTGTATTTACTTGTCATAGCCTATTAGTCAGAATGGCTAAATAATGTTCAATTAAAATATTAATAGATTGGTCCTATGTTGGAATAGGCTACACACCAGTGCCTAATTTAACTAGTCAAACTGGAATACCAGCAACAATTGAAAAACAGATGAAAGTGAACAGAGCAGATATAGCCTACATCTGATCGAGGTCAATAGCAAACATTTGCAATTGAATAGTTACTTGTCACTATTGTGACAGCAAAAGAATCGGTAATGAAGTGAAACTGCGATAGATAACAGTTTAAGCGAAACAAAATGTTAAAACGACTTGCCACACACTATATTCATGTCGTCACGCTTTATCTAGTTAAAGCTTTGATTCTGGCCAAACATGAGGGAAATATGGTCAGACGCGATGCGAGTGTTCAACGTTGCAATTTCCACATTTGCATTTTTGAAGAAAAACGCAAAGCCGGTGTCACCGTCATCGCTTTCTCGGTTTAATCTGCAATTTCACGGTGCTGAGAGCGAGCCGGGTTGAATTCATTGTTCGGTCCTGTCGTCGTTTAGCGGCGCTTTGCTTTTGTTAAGTGGCAGAGGGTTTTCGCAAGGACCTGGTCACGAGAGGGACTACTTCATCTGAAGGGGTGAAAAAGAGCAAGCTAAATGGAAGTGACAGCCTCTGAGAACATTCCTACCGGCAGCTGTGAGGATTTGACATGGCGAGCTCCCCCACCTCATCGGCCCGTGACCCCCGTGCCAGGCACACGCACCTGCCGCTCTGAGGCGCACTCTCCCCGGCGGAGAGATTAACGCGGGGCGTGGTGTGGTCGGGCCTGCCTCAATAGAGGCCTGTGAAAACCCCCTTATGCGTGAAAGAGACCCCATTCAGACGCCTTTGTTCAACACATTTTTATGGGACAACATCGGCCATTATGAGGTGTCGAGATTTACATGGGACTCCATAGAGGGGTATAATCCTTTCAAGCAGCAAACGAATAAAAGTTTAAACCCTCTGTTTTCATATTTATTAGCTGGTTAATGCAGACGAGGCAGCTGATCCCACTCAAACCAACAGGCTTCAGATATGGGCTCTATAGCCTACTATTAAACACAACCAAAATATATCCATCAATCCATCCACCACCATCCATCCAGTATCCATCCATTCATCTATCTTTGTATCCATCCATCCATCCATCCATCTATCATTCATCTATGTATCCATCCATCTATCATTCATATGTATCCACGATCCATCCTTCCATCCATCTTTCTGATCTATCTATATATCTATCATCTATCCATCTATCCATCTATCTATCTATCTATCTATCTATCTATCTATCTATCTATCTATCTATCTATCTATCTATCTATCCATCCATCCATCCATCCATCCATCATGTACCCCAAGGCTGTCAACATCCCTGCCTCTCTGCGACCCCCTTCTCTGTCCGAGCCGATTGTTTCCACGCCAGTTGAGTGCTATAGGCTACCTCACTGTCACACTTCATCACAAAGAGGGAAGGATGAGGGGAGAGGTAGGAAAAAGAGTTTAAAATATTTGAGGGCACACATGAGAAGGGACATGGTTACCAACATCGATGCCTATTCGCATGACTGTGACTGATATTGCCCCCTCGTGTTGAGGAATGATTAATGCATCCATTCGGGTTTTACCTTGAATAGTTTCCTTTGGAATTTTATTGTTGGAAATAATTTTATTCTGGAATTGTGCTGCAAAAACAAATTTAAAAGCCTTCAACTGTTCACGTTTCAACAATTGGCCAACATTTATGAAATATGTAACAATTACACAAATAGGATTTTATTACTAGCCTATAATATTGTTAAGCCCAGTAGAAGTTAGCATGAGTACAAATAATAATTAGATGATAGATAGATAGACAGACAGACAGATAGATAATTTAAAACAGCTGTATGGACATAGCCTACAGCATTTATCTTATTTAATATTCTAAATATGTTTATGAAATATTTCAATTCAGCTCATGAGAGCGGTGATGCCTATGTTAGGTTATTTTGTGTTTGGTGTCACAACGGTTATAGTTTCTAACTAAAGTGCCGTCTGTCATATTATTTCCCTTTATTTTGGGAAAACCGGCGCTCGGCACCAGAAACAAGTGTTTCATTCCGAATCTCACTTCATCTCCTCGGGTGGAGAAGATCTGCTCACCGATGCCGTTATTCGCGCCCAGCGGGGACCTTCTCACTCAGCAGTCTGTCCCACTGCCTACATTATACATGTGGCTTTAATTACATATATTATTTTTTTGGATTTCAGTTTTTCTGGGTGAAGACACACCAAATCACATTAAAAAACACTGCTGAACTTGCAGGATCAACAACCCACCCATTTTCCCTGCAGGCTTGTCCTTAATAAAAGCATGATAGCTTATTTTAGTAGCGATACACCGCAACGATAAGGTACAGTTTCTTCTAACACAGATGATGTTATCTAGACTCTAGGAATATGTCGTCATTAAGGCTCTTAAACCCCCAAATGAAAGTCAAAGCAGGAACGATGTGTCTTTAAGTGATACTTTTAAAATAGGCACACAGTTTTATATTTCAACAGAGTTGAATCACTAAACTTACAAATCACTAAATCTACCAGTTAAGTGTGGTCAGACGCTACCGTTCACCTCAAAAGGTTAATATGGCAATGCCTCTCAAACGCTATTATACTCATCGATTAAACGTATGTGATCTTTATAAATATTATTCACTTTATTATATATTTAAACGACACAAAACAGTTAGTTTAGTTTAAAACGTCTTTTAAATAGTTGACGGTTGGGATATGGGCGCCAAAAATTGCGTTCCGCGCGAAGAACCTCAACAGACTCAACTGACGGAAAGTTACGTAGGCCTACTGATATTCGTCTAAAAATCCACCGCTGTTAATGAACTATTAAAAACACTATTCTAAACTGGTATGCCTCCACTTCGTGCTGAGATGAGCAGTTAGCCTATTTGTTAAACGAGAAATGTTATCCCTTGTCAAACACTCGCTTTTTGTATTCTCGCAGAACACTCCGAGACAAAAACGCTTCCAAAGACGTGTAATTCTCTTAGCTCGTACTTTTGATAGTGTGTGACTGAGCCAAAGACGACAAACCCAAATCATTAAACATGTTAATTCTTCTGTACATTCTCACAGGAGTGTGATAAGCGCGGAAGGTTAGTCGCATCAACTCCCCGCATTGGGTGAGAAACCCCGGATTATCCCTCATTTCGCCCCGGGCTTTTGGCTGCCGAGTCGGGCTGGACCTGCAGGCCGAGCCGCTGCTCACCGGCCCGATCGGACCAGGTGTCCAAATCCCTCTGGGACACGAACCAGTAACTCTCACCCTGAAGCTCTGCTTTGACTGTGGATTATAGGACAGGCACTGGTATCTCCATAAACACACACACACACACACACACACACAGACAGACAGACAGAAAGGCCAGACGCTCACAGCCCCGGGCCACGAGATTATAACCCGGATCAGGCCACTTGGACTTAAAACTCTCACCCAACACTATTTCTGTGTGATAAGGAGGAACAATTGAACACTGTGTGGTTCTTAAAGAAAGCACTGTCATTAAAGGTCAAGCAGAGGGTCTTGAACAAATAATGTTGAAACAATATCAAGCCTTAAAGCACAATATTGCTAAATATTGTTGGATTTTGTCTGAATTTGTATGGCGTAACCCTCCGGTACTGTTTTTATTTCAATGAAATTATTGTACTAGTCAATTAAATATTTTGTATTTTTAGGGGATTTTATGGTAGCCTACTTAATTATATTTATGCAGTAGCTATAATTAATTTGTTCACTTTTTGAGCATAGATTGAATTAAATTAAATAAAATTTTCAACTTAAATGTCATCAATCTTGAATGCTTTGGAGCAACAGACTTCAGTTTGGTCTCTTTTTAAAGACGACACTTGGCAGATTATTGCTGAAGTGGAAACTAATTTAAAAAAAGGTGAACATTTGCAATTTTTTTTAATGAAAAATATATTTTCCAAAACACATTTTATCAAAGCCATAAATCTAAAAACAAGCTGTGTTTCAAATTTGAAGTTGATTTTAACTGGTGTAAACCAATACAGACATTATTGATTTAGTCACAATGTAAATTTTAATTAAAATAAAATCTTTTGCACATTTTGTGCATTTTATGCCGTTTTAAACACACTCACAACTGTGCATTTCACAAAATAACACAATGTGTATTAATTGTTAAATATAATTTATTTTATAACACACATATATATATATCATCTGTAAGCATGTGCACACAGCTAAAGGTGATGTTCTGGAGGACTTTAACCACATTATGATAGTGATGATAACTAAGTGGAACATTAGGGCGAAATAGTTCAGAGACCCGGGAGGTAAATTGATAAAAAAAAGAAAGATGCAAAGATAACTCTCCACATGATGATAGTCATCAGTTGGTCTCATGATGTGTGTGTTATTGTGCGGCAGTGGCGCTCATGCGCAGAAGCTCTTTTCTGTGTGTGAGGATGATGTCGAAGCTGGACTGGAGCCGGTTCTGCTGCTCCTGGACCCGGTTCTGTAAGGTTCTGAGCCAGCGGATGAGTGCCAGGCGCCGGTACATGATCAGCTGGACCTGATGCTTCTCCATCTCCTGCGCTTTAAACCTCTCTCGCTCCTGAAGAGTCCAAACCGCCTCCATGAGATCCGGAATCTCGGAACACGGATCGGAGTCGGAGTCCAACGACCCGTTTTCAACCAGATCAATGCTTTCCTGCGCTCCGTCTTGGTCTGGTTTTTCCCGGCGTCCACAGTCGCATTCCCATTTTCTGGTGCCGGACGTTCCCGGCAAATTTGGTCCCATATTGAATTGGTTCCCCCTATATCCACGCTCTCCACGCTGAGTCGGGAAGAGCTTTCAGACTTGTAGCTGAACTCAAACTCTTCATCACTGTTAGCCCACCACTCCTCCTCCTCCTCTTCATCCTCTAGTTTCTCACTCTCTCCCTGCTCCTTCTCCTCATCCGTCTCTCTCCTCATCTCTTCATCAATCTTGTGTTCCTCGGCTCCATCGGGAGGAACTCTGCCGCCCGTATCGTCTCCGCTCTCGATCTCGGGAAGAGGCTCTAATGGACTCCAGCACGGGGAGACGGGACAGCGGCGAGAGAGGACCGGACCCGTAGCACGACGGATCACGACCCAAGGCTCTGGGACGCACCTGATTGCGATTCTCATCTCCCGTTATAGGATCATCATCCTGACCCACGAAGTTAAAGTTCCCATCTTTCTCGCATCTCTTCTGACTGTTGCTTAAAGCCGCCGGTGCGACCAGCGCTTGACCTCTGAACCCCGGGATCATGTCCCGATCCTGCTGGAGCATTTTCAGCTTTGCTTGAGATTCACTTGCTCTTAGAAAAGAGGAGAGAGAGAGAAAGAGAGTGATTTGACAAAAGACTCCGACCGCAAAGTGATGCACTAATATATTTCGGCAGTGACTATACTTTCAGACAAAACAGAAAAGTGCTAAAAGGCCACGAACACACAGTAAAATAATATCCGGGCTAAAATCCCTAATGCATAAAATATTCAGAGGTGCAATTCACGGCGTGTTTCCCATTTCGGTGACATGAAATATTCAGATGTCCTCTCACAGATAGAGTCCAAGTAATAACTGCTGTCAATCACTGTGCGCGTGCATGTGGTGCTGCTGAAGAACAGCAACCAGCGATTCAGGGTCGCGCGCCTCAGGCGCAAATAATATAATTATTGAGGACATAAAATCTGCAATAGTCCAATTCCGCCCCAAGAAACGGACTGAAAATTAGTGCTAACCTGAATGTTGGTATATTTAATCCGCCAGCTGTGATGTGCTTGACGACGCACGCCATTCGAGTGGAATTGAAGCGTCGCGTTAAAATAAACGCAAGATGCATGAAGGAAATGAAAGGATATTAAACCGACAAAGCTCGAATGTCATCTCAGATTTAGATCATCAGCAAAACACAGCCAATAGCAAAAGCCAAGAAAAACTATCGATGAGCAGAATTTATAATAAAGGTTTGATTACGTAAGAGCGAGTCTCACCCCATCATACACCGCGCGCGTCCGCTGAGAGAATAAACATCGCCGATATTATATTATATTTAGCTGTTACATAAATCCCTGATTGGCAACAACATTTGAATATCAGTTATTATAAGACATTGTCTTACGGTTTGTTGTCCGTGTTTCGTCCGCGAATAAGATACTATGTGTCCTCCCTGTTTCCCCTCCTCTCCTGCGATGCTGCTCTCTCTCTCCCCCTCTCTCTCATCTCCCCTCCTCCTCTCTCTCTCTCTCTCTCTCCCCCTCTCTCTCTCTCTCTCTCTCTCTCTCTCTCTCTCTCTCTCTCCCTCTCCCTCTCCCTCTCCTCTCTCTCTCTCTCCTCTCTCTCTCTCTCTCTCTCTCTCTCTCTCTCTCTCTCTCCCTCTCTCTCTCTCTCTCTCTCTCTCTCTCTCTCTCTCTCTCTCTCTCCCTCTCTCTCTCTCTCTCCTCTCTCTCTCTCTCTCCCTCTCTCTCTCTCTCTCTCTCTCTCTCTCTCTCTCTCTCTCCCTCTCTCTCTCTCTCTCCCCCCCCCCCCATCTCTCTCTCTCTCTCTCTCCCCCCCCCCCCCCCCCCATCTCTCTCTTTTTTCCCATGCACTGCAGCGGAAGACTGTGACTCACTTCCTAAACTGGGAAGGGACGCATAACTGGAAACCACTGAAATGAGTGGAAAATAGTGTGGGAAATCTTCACACACACACACACACACACACACACATGTATATAGGGCCTAAACTAACTTTATTTTTTTTGCCAGCAATGAAACGTTTTTTGTAAAAACGGGCATTAATGACAGCAACATTTTATATACGAAAATTCACAATTCTATAATATATATATATATATATATATATATATATATATATATATATATATATATACTGTATATACAATATAACAAGGATGCAAGTGAAATAAACCGTGCTTCAGGTTGGTCTGACAGTATTTAAGGACAGAAAGTCTGTATTAGGCTGCTGTCACTTTAAGAGTGAATGCGCATATCTAATGTAATGATACACATGCAACTTTCTCAACTGTTTATATCACTTAAGATATAACTGACTATAGGATACTCACTTTTTTTTAGATAATTGTGTGTGAATTTTCCGCTCAAGTGCAAGATGTAAATAAGAGCTCAGTTTAGTATTCGTTCGTGACGATGCAGCGAATGCAGAAATGGTGATGCCATTTCAATGTGTTTCAGTGTTAATTTTAGGCCCTGTATATTCAAATCAGTGCATTAAACATGCATAATTTACAGTCACCATATTACCCACAATTCAATTTGACAATCGCTATATAGCAGTACCAATACATCTCGCAGTTATCATTGTTAGAATGTCAAAATGGATCCTTCAAGTCAAATAACCTTTAATTATCAGAGAAAGTTGCCCAGTTCTCCGGGAAAAACAATATTACCATTATGTATCATTTTATTATGGAATTAAATCACAAATTTATCACTGAAATGATGTGAGAGCCTGAGAGGGGCAACAAACATAATATGCCACTCCTATACATATTTAAAATACATATTTTACAGTCACTGTATGAGTAGCACACAATTCATTGTGACCTTTCCAAAGTAACCTTTAATTGTCATTCTGCGGCAACAGTTTCAAAGTTGCCCAATTTTGCAGCAAAAACGTGAGCAATTTGCAGCAATCCTGGGTTAAGTGAGATTTTTCCAGAAAGTGACTGACACTTTTAAAAAATATTAACCCCTGAAAGTTATTTAATATAAATCATCATCAGACAACGAGATCAGGACAACCATTTTACAGTTTATGTCCCTTAAAGGTGCAGTGTGTGATTTTAGCGGCATCTAGTGGTGAGGTTGTGAATTGCACCCAACAGAAGTTACGGTGGCCGACAGGAAGTGATGTCGCCGTCTGAGACAGCAGAGAGGAGCCAGTTAAGCAATGAGGTTTCCTTACAAAGATAAATAAAAAAATTAGGTTTACTTAATTATTGAGTCAAATATGTTATTCCGAATATTATTGTCACTTGTTCATCATTGTGTCAGTGTTTTATTCTCTGACTTTAGCAGCTTCTTTGCACAAAGAACAACATAGTGACGAAACGCATTTGTCCGCTCAGGGCCACACGTGTGTACGTGTGTGTGTAGAGAGAAACGCCTCATTCTAAGCTAATAAACACATAACGGTTCATTATGAGCTCTTTATTCACCACTGAAAACATAGTCATGAATATGATATTGCATTCGGTCAACAGATCCTCCTTAATATTACACACTGCAGCTATAATGTTCCTTCTGCAGTTGTGTTGTTGTTGTCGAGGGTTTATCATGAGGCAGTGTGTGTGATTGCTTTGGGTTCTTGCACATCAGACAGACTCAGTAAGTGCATTCCCTCTGGATCCCATGACAAGCGACAGAAAAGATCTTCTCTCTCTGTCCAACAACATCCCCATTCAAGTGTGGCACCTCCAGGCTGTCTGCAGTCCCCCCCCCCCCCCCATCTCACAGTAACGGCCCGAACACATGAAGAATACATCAGATAAAGAGCCCGCCCGCGGCCCGTCACATCAGGCGAGACCGGGAGAGCAGGAGATGCGGGAACATCACATTACAGGAATTTACATCAGAGATCTCACTCATCACACAATATCTTTATTATCGTTCAAATTCTAAATAAAAATAAAACAAAAAGGTACAAATAAAGTACAGCACATGCAACGACTGTAACTATAACCATTGAAAGGATACTATGACAAAGATATCGCTTTCTTATTCAAACTGACTTTCTTTCTCATGATTATATGATTGACCTGCAGAATGAGAGCTGTATCATATACTTGGGTATTAATGAGCAATATCACACTCATAGTCATGCGAAATGGCTCTATATCAGACGGGCTGCAGCGTTAATTTTGCGTGAAAATATTGTTTTAACAATAAAATTAAAAATACTTTTAAAGTACCCTTTCATAAATATGGCTGTTTAACAGGGTTTTCCAGGACTTAAATTTCAAAAAGTCAAGCACTTCAGGCATGTTAGGCTCCTTGTGGTTCGTACAAAGCATTTAATTTTACTTTTTGACATTTAATCCTGGAAAACCCTTGAAATCAGCCATATTGAAGATAAAGCGCTTGGAGTCGCTTGTTGAATCATGAGCTTTAACATTAGACGTTTGGAGGAAGTTATAGCACTAAATAACGTCGCCACATGCATGACGACACTGTGGCGTAAAGCATGCACTGCCAGAGAGCCAGCCGGTGTGTGTGTGTGTGTGTGTGTGCGCTCAGCCTGCAGTTATGACCCATTTCCCTCAGTTCAGTTGCACGTCTCCAGTCGCAGTGTTTGAGCCGTGACAAAATCCCCGAGGGAGTCGCTGTCAGATCCAGCGCACAGATCCAGCGCACAGATCCAGTGTGGCACTCCGACCGGCTGCCCAGGAGACACACACACACACACACACACACACACACACACACACACACACACACTTGTTTCCTAGTTTGACAAGGTCAATTATCTTCAAAAGAGCATTTTTTTTTAGAGATCATGGGTTAATAAAATGTTGCATGGTCAACGTGTTGCAGAATCCAAAGCTTGCTTAAAAAAAGCATCCCGAATGAACCCAGAATTGAATGATTGTGATTTCAACGGTAAAAGACTGTAAAAATGCTGTTTTTAACTGGTTAAAGTTCCTGTACTACGGTGAATAACTGTGATAGATCTAACTGTACATTTACAGTAAAACACTGTTAAATTTACACTTTTTGGAAGTGAAAAAGAAGTCATTACAGTGAAAACCCATAAATTGACATTCCCACAATTCCCTGCGTCACATTTGATGTATTTTTGTTGAAATAACTTTCTTAGTTTCTTCTAATCAGTATTGTACATTAGGGTTTTATGTTACACTTAATGTTAAATTAATGTTGATTGCATTTTTAAAATGTCATGTGTGTTACCATGATGGTGTTTAGTGTGTGTGTGTGTGTGTGTGAATGACACTGTGCAGCTTCTATATATAAACATTTACTTTCTTGTGGTAAATCCGCTTATGATGAGCTGTGATTGATCATGTGACTCATGACCGCTGTGATTGGTGGTTGTCAGTGTTACAATTGTACAAAACAGATATTAATACTTCAATAAGTTGATAAATTAACTAACCGGTTAATGAAATGTTTTTTTTTACTGTAAGTAAGTCAAGTCTGTAAAACCTGAAATGTTGCTACTGTATTTTTTACGGTAAATTCTCTGGCACCACAGCTGACGTTTTATTACCGTTAATATAACAGAATTATTTCTACAGTATACAGGAGTGGATCTCGACATTTTTATACTTCAAAGCCCCCCATTGTTCATAATATTACAATCTTTACCCCATAAAATATTTTAGAGCCTGGCGTGATTAGAAAGATGTAGATCAATTATAAAAAAAATAACCAAAAATAAATAAATAAAGTGGTTAGGTCCTCTTAGAAGTTTGTTGAGGGCCTCTGCAGAACAGACACAAATTAGTGCCTAAAGAAATGTCGATTAACGGAAAAAAAAGAAGAAGAAGAAGAGGAACCCTTTGCTCCAGACCTAGAAGCTCAGAAGAGCAGATTAAAGCTCTTACAGAGACACAAAGCAGGATCTCTAAAGTCTAAACACTGATACGACATTAGTCTGGTTAAACCTCATCTAAAGCAGGCTAGGGCGGTAAAATGCACAGCAAAGCTCAAACCTCCAAACATGAAAAGCAGTAAAAATGCATATAGCTGTGATGATTTAAAATACACTTTAATTTACAATTTTATAAAACAAATAAAATTACATCACTTCAAAGACGAAAACGCAATATGTACATGATAGAAAAAGTCTAAAACAAGCCAAACTCATCATAGCATTTAGTATGGACAAAGGGCCGTATATAGTTATGTAGTAATTGTTAGTAATACTGTGGAGGAGGTTGTGATCGTCAGTTCTCCAGAAAGCTGAAGATGCTCCGTGGCGGTCCGGCGGGAGCGACGGCGTTCCCGAGACACGGGCGCTTGGCAGCCGGAGCCGGAGCGTCCAGGCCTCGTCTCTTCATCTGCAAGATTCATTTACTCATCAGAACAGATCATCATACACCATCATACAATATACACACCAACATACAATATACACCATCATACAATACACACCATCATACAATATACACCATCATACAATATACACCATCATACAATATACACACCATCATACAATATACACCATCATACAATATACACCATCATACAATATACACCATCATACAATATACACACCATCATACAATATACACACCATCATACAATATACACCATCATACAGGTGATCTCGAAAAATTTGAATATGGTGCAAAAGTTCATTTATTTCAGTAATTCAACTTAAAAGGTGAAACTAATATATTATATAGACTCATTACATGCAAAGTGAGATATTTCAAGCCTTTATTTGTTATAATTGTGATGATTATGGATTACAGCTGTGAAAACCCCAAATTCAAAATTAGAAAATTGTGAAAAGGTTTTTATAAGCCAAAATCATCAAAATTATAACAAATAAAGGCTTGAAATATCTATATAGAGTCTATATAATATACTAGTTTCACCTTTTAAGTTGAATTACTGAAATAAATGAACTTTTGCACGGTATTCTAATTTTTCGAGATCACCTGTACAATAAAACATGTATCTGTAGTGCTGCAGTAATGAGACACCGAGCTGTGATGATCATTCTGAGACTGCAGCGCCATCCAGTGGTGCAGTTATGAACTACATTCAAGAATTATGAATTGTCAAGATTTCCAGGCTCTGGTTTATTTCAACTCCAAAGTAAAATATCCCTTTAAATGTGAAGCATAAATAACAAAAATCTTAAAGGAAAAATCACTTCAGAATTAATTTACTTATAATTTACTCTCCTCCACATCATCCAAGATGTTCACGTCTTTCTTTCTTCAGTGGAAAAGACATTAAGGTTTTTGAGGAAAACACTCCAGGATGTTTCTCCATATAGTGTCTTCAATGGGGTCCAACGGGTCGAAGGTCCAGATGTGAGTTTCAGTGCAGCTTCAAAGTCTCGACACGATCCAGCCGAGGAATAAGAGTCTGATCTAGACAAACCAGTGGACATTTATAACAAAATAAACATTTATATACTTTATAACCACTAATGCTGGTCTTGCACTTGCTGTGATGCGACACACATTACGTAATCAGGTTGAAAGGTCAAGCGTGACGTAGGTGTAAGGACAGACCCAGTGTTTACAGAGCGAACGTGCGAAGACCGAGTCAAACGCCATTTACAAAACAAATAAAAGGTAAAACAATGATGTCGGACGTTTTTGAAGTTGGAGGAGAAAATGAGAGGGAGTTTTTCGCCCTATCCTCCATTTCTGACCCGCGTGACCTTTCAACCTGATTACGTAATGCATCACAGCTCGTGCAAGACGAGCATTTGTGGTTATAAATGTTTATTGTGTTATAAATGTCCGCTGGTTTGTCTAGATCAGACTCTTATTCCTCGGCTGGATCGTGTCGAGACTTTGAAGCTGCACTGAAACTCACATCTGGACCTTCGACCCGTTGGACCCCATTGAAGACACTATATGGAGAAACATACTGGAGTGTGTTCCTCAATGTCTTTCCGACTGAGGAAAGAAAGACATGAGGATCTTGGATGACGTGGGGGAGAGTGAATGATCAGGAGATTTTGATTCTGAAGTGGACGACTCCTCCAATGACCGGGCGAGCTGTACCTGTTTTCTGGGTCCCTGTGAGGTCGACGGCTCTTTCTCCGGGGACAGGGTTTGGAAGAGGAAACCTCGTGAGTTTCTCGGGGCCAACGGGTTGCTGTCCGAGATATTAGCCAACTTCTGCAACACCGCTCGAGGATGACTGAGCAACGAGCCTCTCTTCACCTGGACCCAGGAGAAACAAAGACTCAGATCTCTGACAGCAGATCCTCTGACCGACACTGCTGTAGTTATTCAGTGCCATGGCAGCATCTCAAAAATGCAAATATCATATAAACACAATAAAAACAAGCAAACAAACAGAACAAGTCATTTTATAATAATACAAAAAAAATCTTACTAAATAAGTCCTGAAGTGAAATAACTTCATAAAAGAGCATTTCGCTTGTATTAAGTCCAGGACAATCTAATAAAATATGTTTAAATCTAACAGTATGTCCTCTTAAAAGCAATCTGACAGCAGCATTGCTATAAGAAACCCGAAGCCCTAAAGTTATACTTAAAATAAGCTTTCTAGACAAAAAAAAAAATATTTCATGTAGATTTTTTTAATGCAATTTTTTTATCTATTTACCATTAAATAACTAGATTTGATCAATAAATAATAATTTAAGCACATTCTTTCAACTTAAAATCACAATAACTCACAATTTTAATGCATAACCCTTTTAATTCAGCTCAAAACATCTTACGTTGGGAGTCTTTGTAGACCTCTTGTGGAATAATAATAATAACACATGATATTTCATAACTGATGGGCTTATATCTCTATGTGGAGCAGAGCAGCTGTTCCGCTGGGTCCTAAAGCCAGTTGGCTTCAGTGTGCATTCAGATACACTACATTACAAAATAGTTTTTTGGTTAAGTTTTTGCATTTTTAGTGTGAATTAAGCATTTATAGGTTTTTCTATGTGTACTGAAGCATTCCTCGGATTCCTAAGGGCCTCAAATTGACACACAAGGGAAAGATTTGTTACATTTTAAAATTTCAACCACAAAACTCTCCCTCAGATGAACATTTATATATTTAAAAAATATATATACACATTGAGTTTCGGTCAAAGTGACCCGAGGGAAGGAAAAACAAGTTGAAATACTTTAGAATAACAGCTTCAACAGAAGCTCGGAGAGCACGGCTGTCCTCAACTGTTTATCCGTTTCCCTATAGAGAAATGAATGGTGTTTCGTCCCAGAACTGAGTGTTGCGCTGTACACAGGAGTGTGTGTGTGGTTACTGACCACAGCGGGCTGGAAGGGCTTCCTGAACTGGTTGGCATTGGGAGCCGCTTTCTCCTGAGGAACAGCCGGAGGGTCTGTAAACAGGAGAAGCACAACGGCAATACCGGTTACAGATCTCCAACTCTCTTTATGAGCAGCGGGTCCAAACACATAATAAACCAGCGCTGCAGTGGCTTACAGAAAATAACCGAGTCAATATTGATTCTGAAATGTAAGTTCAGCGCCTGTGCATGTGCGCACCTCTCTTCTGAAGGGTCTTAGCCGTTAGCTTCTTGGCTAGCTTCATAAATTGACTGTCCTCGTCTCCAATCTTTTCTTCATCTTCTGCATCTGCATCCTCTCCCTTTTTGGCCCGGGCTTCAGTCTACAGAACAGAACACAAGTCAGATCACACGATCAGGAACAAAACATTTCGGGCTGTGCAACGACTAATCTCATCTGAAGTTTGTGTTTACAAAATATATGCGTGTGTGCTGTGTATAATTATTTTGTATATATATATAAATACACACACATGCATGTATATATTTAAGAAAATGTGTTATTTATTAATAAAATATTTACATATAATTATGTATACAGTATATACATGCAAATATTTCTTAAATCTATACATGCATGTGTGTGTATTTATATATACATACCTGCAAACTCAACAGTGCCGAAAAAGGTGACATATGGGGAGGGGGAGGGGGATTTTGGGTAATTTTGTTACCCATCAAATTAAATAATTCCCACTGCAAAATTACAACTGCAATAAATAATGTTATTAGATTGATGTTTTAAATAAATGTTTGAATATACAAAAAAAATTAAATACTTAAACATGAAACGAAACCGCCAATAGGTGGCGGTCTTAATTAGTGAGTCATTGAGTCATTCATACAAAAGATTCGTTCAAAACACTGAATCATTCAGTAACAAAACACCGCGCTGCTGTTGCTTTCCTGTGGAACTATTCATTTCGTCTGTGAAATAGAACAAAAACAGTTGATATTGTTTGTGTCTAAAATGTAAGTAGCTTAATAATAAATAGGCTATTAACTACGCTACTTGTTTATTGAACTATAAATTCAATGTAACATTTTCAATCGTGATAATAATATTCAGCAAAACAGCTCCCTTGGTTGTTTTATTTATAACATATGATTTAGTTTAACATAACACAGCTATTTAAATTTTTACCTCAGTACATTTCTTCTGTGAGTTTTCTGTGTGCTGTTTCACGTAGTTGTTTTGATTTCTCCAGAATGCATCTCTAACAAAGAGCCTCAACACGACGTTGTTACCAGAAATAACAACCCATTATCAATCGCTGTTTACATTGAATGTAATAAAAATCACATTCATTCTTGCGTTTCGATGCTTCCCTGGTTATTTTTTGTCACTAAAATTAAGTAACTTGTCCAGTCGGGCAAGTAAAATGATCTTTCACTTGTCCCGGACAAGCGTTAATGTCGTTAAAAAAAACCTCATCGGATCTACACGATTCCCATAAATTACATATTTTTATTCAAAACGGCGAATTTCGCCGAAAAGCGACTAGTTTGCAGGTATGTATATACAAAATAATGATACAGACACACACATATATTATGTAAACAGAAACGTTGGATGAGATTAGTCGTAGCACAGCCCTAAAACACTGATCTGTTTCTCACACACACACACACACACACACACACCTGTTCTCTCATCCACTGATCCCGCTCTATTCGTTCTTTACGTCTTTGTAATTCAATTTGATCGATTTCTTCGTCTTCCTCTTCCTCGTCTCCGTCAGGACCCATTCCACCAAACTCAAAGTTGTCATCTGGTCAAAACAGAAAAATTACATGAAAAGCGGTACAATCAGGGTGTGTCCGCCAAAGCGTTTTTTCACGCGGCTGGAGTAACGTTTTTTTTTTTTACGCTGAGCGCCCGGCGGTTTTTACTGGTCGCCGAAAGTTGAAGAATGTTCAACTTTGGGTAAACGCAGCGCTCATCATTGTCACTTTACCCAGCCGTCCAATCACAGTGGAGGAGGGGCGGGACTAATACCACACCGACCAACCGCCACATTCTGCTTGTACAACCTCAACAGACGACAACAAGCCTGATAACGTAACTAAATAATTTTAAACAAGAGCGAGAGAAAATGCGTTACATTGTATCAACATTTTAATATAGAATCAACACAGAAACAGTGTGTGTGAAATGAGATACAATGTAACATTTTCTCTGGCTCTGGTTTTAAATTTTGTATCTAGTGACACTTTGCAGATATTACGCATCATAACAAGCAAAGCGTCTCAACTGAAAAAAATTAAATAAATAAAATTCCTGCGCAGCCAAAACGCTCTCAAGCGCCCATAGCTAGGTGTTTTCAGCTAGCTAAAAGCGCTTTAGTGGACACATGGCCTCATGCTTTTCCCTCCTCAATCTCAGCATCCCGAGGTGCGGATCACGAGCTGAACCCACCGATGTTTTTCCAGCGGAAACGACGAGCTCGTCCGGGTCCGTCAGAATGCAGATCTCCATCAGCGAGATAACGCTCCTGATAAAGCCTCAGTTTACGCTTATCATCATCGAGGATCTGCTTCCTGAAGGGAGAAGATAATAATGAGCCTCATGTCCTTTATTTAGGCGCATTTTAAAGACCAAACTTTCAAGGACCCGTGGGAACCCTGTCAAGAGCAACTCGAAGTCAAAGATGACATTTCTTACATGTGAATTTTGTTGACTTGGTCCATCAGTTCCTCATCTGATGGCAGCTCTTCTTGTAGCTCCTCCTCCTCGTATTCATCACCAGCTTCATCATCCTCATCCTCACTGCCTACATCACTGCCAGAAAGCTCCGCCTCGGACTCCACAAACTGGGCCAAACGGCTGTTGGGACACAAATAACACGCATATAAAATGTATTCGTTAGCAATAATTCAACGTCTGTCGCACTAAAATACAGTAGTCAACATTTGAAGTGGATCAAAACATTTCTTTAAAGTTATAAATGAATTTTTAACAATACCCGTTCTTGTCTTGTACTTTTAAATAACCGATACATTATTCAGAAATCTCTGAAAATCCTAAATAGACTTACTTTTTCTTCTTGCCAGGGCGTCGCCCAAACACCGCTTCCCGTTCCTCGTCCTCTTCATCTTCAGTTTCTTCCTCTTCAGTATCTGATTTATCCTCATTTTCCTCCTTAAATAAAACAAATTGTTAAATTCCCCCTGTGGTGAAGATCCAGCGTTTAATGTTGTTTATGTGTCTATGTGGTGTGTTTAATACGCTTTAAGACACACCGTGTGTAAGTTCATAAGTCGACAGCATTGCTGAGTATTTCCTGCTTAAAACTGCAGTGAACCAAAGACAGTCTCAAAAACACGGTTTGAAATCGCTGGTGTTTCTGACGTCACAAACGACCTTGTAACCAATCAGATCAACGTGTGATCGTCAACCAGTGGATCTCTGAGCTGAGTGAGTGAGTGGAGGCGGGGCTCATTTGCATATTCATAGAACCGCTTATACTAAATGAGGCGAGGGTGTCGAGTTACATTCAAGATATTTTAAAGCATAGAGAATTTATTTTCAAGGAAAAAAACGTTTAAATATGTAATTTTGGTGATGAGTTTTAAGGGATACAATTCTTGACTACAGGGCGACTTCAGCAACACTGAGCATTGAAAGACTAGTAACAAATACAGACAAAACAAACATATTCGCACGTTTAGCTGCAGTGTGTAATTTCTGTGCCACCATATAAAAATCACACATTACCTAGTTTTCCAAATACTCATTTCCTGCACCACTGGTTGAGCTAAAGTTGTCACGTTGGGCAAAGTAAATCCAGTATTTTTTAATATCTACCTTTTCACTGAGGCTGTCCACGTCTGACACGAACCGGAACTCGCAGTCGCCCTCCTCCTCCTCCTCCTCCTCCTCCTCCTGATCTTCAGTCAAGTTCTGGTCCCTGCTAATATGGGCACAGTTAGAAGCTATTTGCATTTGGAGGGACAAAACACAAACAAATAAAGAATAAACTGATTATTAGGCTTGGGTATCGTTTGAGTTTTAACGATTCCGATTCTGCTTATCGATTCCTAATTTCAATTCGAATAAGGTAAAAAAAAAAAAAAACTTAGATATCATTCACATTTAGTCTGATTGCAAAACATTTAATTGTAGCTGAACACTTACGCAAGGAACGTTTGCATGTGGATTAAAAATACCATAGAAAAAACAACCAGCCTAACTAATATACATTTCAAGCATTATTAAAGATAAGTAAACACTCAGTAATTAAAAAAAGAACAAATAAAATTAGCTATCGCAACAAATAGACACAACTGACTAAAGATACGATTGAAATAAACCGTGTTTTAAGATTTTCAGGTTCAGAAACTAATCAAATGTAAAATAACACTGCACTTTATAAATAAAATATACATTACAAATATAGTTACAAAAGTTACTCAGTCAAGAACAAGTGAATTTTCTCTTTGTCTTTTGTGGTTTGATGAGTGTTATAATAGAGACAGCAGGAATATTAGTGCTGTGTCACTTTAAGAGCCGCACGGGTCCAGTAAACTGATACACACACGCCTCCAGCACTGAAAACTGCTTGAAACGAATGGTTTAAAGTCATATTGAAATGCTCACAAACTAATCTAAAGTATTTGATTCCCAACCCCACTGATTATCGCTCGTTACCTGTTTGTTTCAGACGGCTTTTCAAAGGCAGGACTGGAGACGGATCGCAGCGAAGAAGCAGCTAAAGAGAGGTCATACAATACAGTGTTACCTACAAAACTTCAACATTTAATTTAATATTCAATATTATTATTAATATGATCTCCTGCATTGACACCATTATATGAGAACTGAGCTGAACGATGACATCATGGTTTTCTCCAGAGCGGCTATATATATATATATATGTATATAAATATATATATAAAAATATATATATATATATATATATAAATTAACTAAATTAACAACTTTTTTTACAACAGAAATGAGCCATCACTGAGCTTACTTAAGCTGGACTGTGACGCTATTCTCTTCTGGAAACAAACTCTGTTGCTTTATTTTCCTGTTATCTCTGTAAAGCTGCTCTGAAACACTCTACTGTAAAAAGCGCTGTATAAATGAAGGTGACTGGACTCGATCCTCAGTGTAAACAACAACAGAGCAAGACTTACAGGGGCTCCCGGTGAACTTGCCAGAGCAGAGCGCCAGCAGCTGGTCCATGTCGTGGCTCTCTCCTCTCCGCTCCTCTGGCTCTGCAGTCTCGCTCTTCTCCCTGGGCTTCATCGCCGGCACTTCGGGCTGAGTGGTGAACGCTCCTGAACACAAGCCCATCAGCTCGTCCTCCACTCCAGGCTGGGTCTGGCCCGACCCGAAGGCCCCGGAGCAGAGCCCCAGGAGCTCGCCCATGTTGGCGTCCATGGCGTTCTCATCCAGGCTGTCCAGTATGAGCTGGCGTTTGTGGGATCGGCTGGGAACGCCTCGAGGGCCGGCGTTTAGGAAGCCGTCGGCATCGAGTAGCTGAGAGTGTGTGTCGTCCTCCAGAGAGAAGCGCCCCTGGGAGTCTCCGGCCCGAGCCACGGCACACTCGCTCGGGGAAGAGGGAGCGTAAAGGTCCTGGGAATCCTCCACCGGGAGCGACAGCGAGGGTTCGGACATCTTACCCGAGCTCTGAAGAAGAAGATTCATTCATTCATATTAAAGGTGCAAAACGCAGGTTTCTGAGTTTTTGCAGAACTACGCCCCCTCTGGCGACAAGCGAAACTGCAACGCGAGTTGTGCACGCTCATAGACCACACGCACACGCACGCATGCACGAGCATGAGCTGTTAATAACTAAAGGAGCATCTGCCGCACAGATCTTTGGTGTACAGCCAAAATGTCTTCAGAGGTAATAAAGTTATAAATCTGCAAGTCATTTCAAATATATGGAAGGAAAGACATTTGAGTAAATTACTCTTATGTGTGAGGGGAAAACGGGGGTAGTAGAAAACTCTGTTTATGTGTTTACTGTATCCACCTATGATTGTTATGAAAACACGTTCATGAACAATATAATTGATTACTTCGCAATAGTTCAAAATAATAATCATACCGTACACGGTTGGTCAACAACGTTCACTCAAATGTCTCAAGGTAATAAACAATCAAATGTCACCATGACGTTTTCATAAAAGCCAAACAGGCTAATCCGCCGAAGACTTGCGGGGTTCAGCCTGTTGTATTGATCTGCTAAGTAGAATATTCCAATAACAATCAGTGTTGTGCAAGTTACTTCCAAACTGTAATACATTATATATTACTTGTTACTGTTAATTAAAAGTAATTCATAAATATTACCGTCTCAGAATTGTAATGCGTTAGCATCTTTTATTGGATATGTTTTATGTTTCATGTTGTACTATTCTTCCGAACACAATTCCTAGTTTATGAAACTGTTCACTAACAATGGTAGTAAAATCAATTCTGATTGTACATGTATCTAGCTTACGCTAAGCATTACACATTTTACGCATCATCATTTGTTGTCATACATAGATTGGCCGTATCAAACATTAGAGACTGGGCTATATCTTACCGTTTTATCAAGAAAAAAGCCAACTGAGGATCCCGTTTGAGACCAAGAGCAGACCGGAGATCTCTCCATTTGTTGAATGCCTTCCCGAGGTTGACTCTCGTCTTACTCCGACGCTTGTCTGACTCCAATTTGGCCCTTTTGGTGGCACTAGACAAAATTTTTCTTTTTTTAACTTTACGTGGAGTTTGCGTTGGGGTTTGGAATGGACAACAAGCCGGTCTCTTTGAATCCATCTTCTATTTTTGACGCACGAGTTGTCCGCTGATGCGGAGAATGGCGGCGCCGGCGAATACACAAACTTGCGAGACAGCCTGATGAGCGTGAACGCGCATGACGTCACCCCCAGTCTCAAATTCGAGCCCGAATCCCTCTTATATATTTTACTGTACAGGATTATAGAGGCAATCTCAGTGAGCAGAGAAGGGCTCAATCAGCCCATCAGGCAGTTCTTTAAGCATGTATAGGAAGAAAAACAGGTATTTTTAACATGAAAAGTTGCGCAATGCACCTTTAAGTATCTGTTAAATGAGCAATATAACAAATCATCATCGTCATATACAACTGAAACTCAACTGACCACTTTTTCCGGGTTCGGATCATTTACGGTTTTAGAGCTACGGATCGGATCATTTTTCGGATCAGCAAAAATAAATAAATAAGCAAATAAATAAGTAAAAAAAAAAAAAAAAAAAAAAAAAAAAAAAATATATATATATATATATATGTGATTGGTGTAACGGATCACAAAATTCACGATTCGGATCATTTTTCGGATCAACAAAAAATAAAATAAAATACAAATTAAAAAAATACAATTATATATATATATATGGTGGGGTGTAACTTTGCTTTTCATTTATTACTTAAAGCTCACTTGAAGTTCTTCGATACCACATCAAAAACTCCTAGCCTAACTGATAAAGGCAAGGCAAGTTTATTTATACAGCACATTTCATACACTATGGCAATTCAAAGTGCTTTGCATAGAAAATAAGCACAAAATAAAAGCAAGGAAAATTAAAAACAGTTATAAAAGAGATAAATGATACAGTTATAAAATGAATTAGAGTAAAATGAATTAAAGTAGTAAAAAGATGATGCATACAATAAACTTCTCATCTGGCACAACACCGGTGTATCTTATTTTGCATATAGTTTTACTCTTACGTGGTATTGAACTAATAAAGTTCCAACATGATTAAAAACATGGTATGAAGTCCCACTTAAGTGTGGCGAGTGGCTCACCTTGGAGGCGGAGCCGAGGAAGCTGGGCCGGAAGAGGCAGGGAGAGGGAGAGCGGAACACACTGTGGGACAGGCCTCGCCCGGCCGCTCGGCTCACCGGCTGATAGGATGGGATCATCGAAGCCATCAGCTCGAAGCTACTGTTGTGGCTGCTGTCCTTCGCCAACGACAGGGCGTCATCCTCCTCTGTCAAGACCACACAATCAGGCGGATTCACATGCGTTTCATATAGAACTAGGGTTAGGGTGACAAACTTCATGATTCGTTTCGATTCACAAGACTCGGCGTTCGTACAGATACGGTAACAAGAAATTCCTGGACAAAGACTACAACCAGAGACCGCACTTATCAAACAATATCTAAAGTTTTTTTTTCTCAAGTTACAACGTACTCAAATGACTTTTTTACTCAACCTTGCAACATGTTAAGTAATATATTAGATTCAAAGTTTATAATCTATTATTGTTCAATAAATAATGTTTTATATTATAATGTTGGTGTACTTCGTATCGAGAGAAGGTCTGATGGGGGTTTATCAGTGTTCATTTTGCACTCAAATATTGCATTTGTGCTTTTTCGGAAAAATTAAGTTTCATATATATATTGTATTTTAAACAATTCAAGCACGTTTCAAGTACCTCTTCGTAAATATGGCTGTTTTTCAAGGGTTTTCCAGGACTTCAAGTATTTAAAGTACGAACCCTGAAGACTGTGATTCAATTCGTTTACAATTGCGATATATTAATTTTGGTACACATCGATTACATGAGACATAATTTCAGGAAGTTGTTCTGTATTTTTCCACATTCCTTCTGATGTTCACTGATGTTTATTTGCTGCTGTAACTAGTAGTAAAGAGGAAGAGATGATCGGTTCAACTGAGGCGCTACATCAAAGAGACACAAACACACATTTATTGCTGGAATTTATTAATAAAACTGACAGGATTTGAAAGCTGAGACTTTGTTTCATATCAAAAGTTTGGAGGCTTATTGTGATTAGTGGATGGCAGGAGCTACGAATAATGTTTAGTGAAGATTTGCTCACGCAAAACATCAGACTAAAAGATTGATTCTTGGGATTTAAGAATCAATATCGGTTCATCAAAATTAGAATAGATTAAAATTAAGAAATCAATATTTTCAACCCAAAACGAGGGTGTTTAATGTCCATGTTCACTCACCCATTTTATTGTATGCTTCATTGCCAACAGCTCCTGATCTTCTCACACCATCCCTGGAAAAAAGACATTACATTAGTGTGGACTGTAGTGTGTGTTGCAGACGGTTAGTGAAGCGAACACACACCCTGTGCGGGAACAGGAGTTTCCGGCGAACAGCAGTAATGTTCCATCGGCGTCTGCAGGAGCCGGAGAGCCACTCTTGAAGCCTGGAGACGGGCACGTTTTCACCGAAACGTCATCTTCCCCTTCCTCCTTGTCCAATGCCTCCTCTTCATCACCACCCCCCCCCAACAGTTCATCAACACCCTGAAGAGGAATGGAACAAACCTGTTATAAATATGACTATGAATTGAGAGAAGTCACGTAAAAACAGGAGGGTGGGGGGGGCGGTTGTAGTGAACTACTAGCTCGACGCTAGTCTAAAGCGAATAGGAAGTGCGTATAAAGCCAACGTTTGAAGTTAACGCGCGTTCAGAGCTAAGCCGATGGTACAGATTATGTGTCCCTCAGAACCCGCGTATCTAACAGTAGTTCCGCATTACATTAATTAATTTGCACGCGAGTTTTATTTATTTTTATACCGTGCATTCTCAGTGTACATTCGTGCACCGAACCGGGACGCCCGTACCGTTTCGGTTCAATACGAATACATGTACCATTCCACCCCTAATATATATATATATATATTTTGAAATTCTTTAACAATGGTCAGGGAAACGCTGAAATATATTGATGTATTTCTAGTACCTCTTCATCCTCTGACTCGGTCATCTCTTCCTCCTCCTCCTCCTCGTCGCCACAATCCTCATTATCAAGACGATGCAGAGCCGCTCTGCGCTCCCTCTCCTCCTTTCTGCGAATGGCCATGGCTTGTTGCAAGCGAGACTTCAACAACACCAGTTTCTCACCTAAAAACAGGAGTAAAAGAAAGAAGACATTACAACAGCTTCTATACCTGCAAATCAAACCATTGTACCCTTAATAAAGAGATACTAGATAATAAAAGATTTAATTTAGTTAAATACAAAAAACTAAATAAAATAGTTATTATATAGTTAATATTTCTGCTTCAAACTGATTTTATTTAATAATTATGGAATGTATTCTAAACATTGAATTCAATGCCAGATACATTTTTTTGCATCAAAATACCAATAAAAAACAGGATTGTTTTGCATAACATGGGACTGTTAAGTATGAACAAACCCAAAATAGCAGGGGTTTTATTTTGCATCTTTAAACGTTTGAGGAAGCCTAAATATTAGGGGTGTCACGATTCTCCAAATCCTCGATTCGATTACATTTTCGATTCTAAGGTCACGGTTCGATTCGATTCTCGATTTTTACATTTATTACCGGCCAATCAGGATGCTCTCTGTCTTACATGCGCTTCATGAGGCACACACGCAAGGTCTCTCGCTCTCTCCCTCTCTGCCGTGCGCGCGCTATACGGTTTGGAGCACAGTGTGTTCTCGCATGCACGCTCTTGCTCGCTCGCTCTAGATTCCGGGAGATTTTAACTAATTTGCGGGCATCAGGGAGCCGCTATCAACATGCGGGAGACTCCCGGAGCTTCCGCGAGACTTGGGATGTCTGCAAAGTAAACTGTGGCTTTTTTGAAGCACGAACATTGTCAACATAACTCACTGGAAATCCAAAAAACTTCCACGCCTGCGACTTCAATGAAAGAGGAGGGGGTTCAAGTTCTGTCGATGGGTCTCCTGCATCTGCAGTCGCCATGCTATCTTTTGAATGGCTGTAGCTCAGTTAGACGAGGTTGACCATAGACTCGCAGCTTTTCAACACGCGTGTTTTTTTCCGCTTGGCACGCCGACCGGACGTGACATGGGGGCGTGGCAGCATCGACGATTCCATTTTTTAACTCGAAGTTCGAGATTGTGAATTAATTTCGGTCGATTTCGATTTAAAATCGAAATCGTGACACCCTTACTGAATATTAGAGATGCACCGATTACAATTTTCTTGGCCGATCCCGATTCCGATTTTTCCTTGAGTTTGACCTGCCGATACCGATTTTAGCCGATTCCGATTTTATTTTTTCAAACCACTTTACAGCACACACAAATATTTATTTACTATCTTCTCTTTAATAGAACATTTTGCATAGAACATTTTTTGAATAATCGCTATAAAATAGAACTATATAAATGACTCCTAGTGTGGGAAATTCCCACACATCTAAAGTGCAGTGTTATGGAAGAACCATTTCCTTTTCACATCCAATATCCAATTAATTTTTTTTAATATATTTAGCAAACTAAACTTCTGTATGAAAACAGGTAATGGCAATAAATTAATATATAAATAACCAATAAAAATTCAACAAATATAGCCTTGCAGTATAAAGATATTTATCTCTCTCACACACACACACAGGCCTATTGCAATCACTTGTTGTATATCAATGGCAAGTTATATTTCTCAAGCAGTTCTTCTCTCATCTGACACATGTCCAGCCAAGCTAAACAGGACAAGTGGGGCATGTGCAGGGAAACAATTAAATAATAATAAAAACAAGTTTAAATGGGTAAATTTTCTATAAATATTTTTGAGTCTTCATTTTCTTTCTGACATAGCCTAGCCTACTCAGTTCTTGTTAAAACACACCAGACATGCAAATTCTTTGCATTTTGGGCACTTTTTGGATGAAATCATATTTATTTTGTCCATCAAAAGTGTGCTTTCACTTAAATTGAGCGCAGCAAAAATAGATTCGGCGCCGAAACCCGCGCTTCACTGTTGCTCACGCGACGCTCCTGCTCGACGCTCACGCGCTGCTCCGGCTCGCGGTGTGAATGCACTCATTGATTAACATGCACGCCGAACAACAAAAAAAAACGCGCTGCACCTTGCGGTGTGAAACGGCCGTAATTCACGAGGTTTCCTACATGTGTGCGTTCCGTGTGATGCTGATGTTGCGCGATGTTAATCATGCGGCGCCCGACTGCATTTGACCGGCATAAAATCGGATTATGTCAGACTGACCGGCCGGTCGCCGATCATGGCCGATCACGTGAAAACCGGCCGATTCCGGTCACCAGCCGATCAATCGGTGCATCTCTACTGAATATGCACTCTTACAACATCGAAAACATATCACAATCCAAACACCATAAAGTAAACAGTCATAAGTCATTAACGGTATATCATAAACAGTAGTTTGACATAAATGCATGGTATTCATCGAGTGCATCTGCTCTGAAATGCCACATTTTGACGTTGAATGTGCTGCAGCGCTCACAATTAAATCCCCAATAAATAACATTAAGCCATATTCCTGTTTTACAGCCCCAAATTTAAGAAGAAATTAAGACTCTCTTTAATAAGATATTTATATTTGAGAAAACTGACTTTATAAAAAAAACGTATGGACCTACTTTATATTCCAAAACACATTTCAGTTCGCACACATCTATTTTTAGTGGCAAATGCGAGTGAAATGATGTGCCTGTACCTGGCTTGACTTTAGCAGGCTCGTCCTCTCCCTCGTTGACCGTGATCGTGATCGACTCAGAGAGCAGTTCCTCCTGTCCTGAGGGGGCGCTGTCTTTCCTCACAACATTCAGCTGCAAAGTGCGCTCGCGTTTAGGCCGAGGAGCAGGCTGGACGTGCTTCATGAAGCGTTCCTGTAGTGCTTTCAGAGCTGCCACACACACACACACACACACACACACACACACACACACACACACACAAAATCAATTAAAAGGGTGAAGGAAATTAAAACCAGGGTTCGTAAAGATCCTGTAAAATATAATTCCAGGACTTTCAAGAACTACTTTTTTGGTTTTGAAGGACTACAATCAGATCTCACTTGTTGAATAATATCTTTATTATCTTTCAAATTCTAAAAAAAGGTAAATAAACTAATAAAAAAAATGGTAAAAATAAAGTGCTGCACATGCAACGACTGTAACTATAACCATTGAAAGGATACTTTGACAAAGATGTCCCTTTCTTATTCAAACTGATTAATTTTTTTTCAAGAATATATGATTGACATGCAGAATGAGAGCTGTATCATATACTTGGATATTAATGAGCAATATCACACTCATAGTCATGCAAAATGGCTCTATATCAGACGGGCTGCAGCGTTAATTTTGCGTGAAAATATTTTTTTATCAATAAAATTAAAATACGTATATTTTCTTTAAATAATTCAAGCACTCATAAAGTACCTTTTAATAAGTATGGCTGTTTTCAAGGGATTTCCAGGACTTACATTTTAAAAAAGTCAAATTCAAGTACCCTGTGAAACACAATAATCATATCCAAAATGTAACCTGTGTTTTCCTGAGGCGGCTCCAGCTGCACGAAAGCCCCCTCGTCTGCACACAGCTTCGCCACCGGAGGCGGGTCCAGGCCCAGCTCTCGGAGTCTGGCTAGTTTATCCCTTCGAGGTCTGAGAACATGAGAAGACGTCTGAGCCGGTTGCTTTTCTAGGTCCTCGTCAGAATGTTTCACTCCCTTGGCTTCTGGCTCAATGCCAGCGTCTTTCTCGTGACCCACAGGGTTGAGTTCATCAGTGTGTATTTCATGATCTACTCGTGCTTCGATGGAGGCCTGTGGTGGGCCATCATCAGCAGGACTGGTGTCCGTGTCTTCCAGAGACACCGATGCTGTGGACGAACGGTTATCCAGAGACGACTCTGTTGGAGGGTTTAAGTCCTGCTGAGGTTTTCTGGCTTGATCTGGAGGTAGATGTGCGTTAGTCTCTAAAATACAAGCCTGGTACTTGGCAGACCTTGAGGATGGGGGAGAAAGAGATTATATTGGTTATTTATACCGTTACATCAAGCCATGTCAGCTTTATTTATATAGTGCTTTTCACAATACAGAGTGTTTCAAAGCAGCTTTACAGAGATAACCGGAAAATAATGCAACAAAATTTGTTTCGGCTGTACAGGAGATCTAGAAAAAAATAGTGTTTTAGTTAAGTCATAGGTAAGCAAGTTCAATTCATTTTTTTTGTAAAAGAATTATTAATTTAGTTCATTTATATATATATAGCCGCTCTGGAGAAAACTGATGTCCTCGTCCAGCTCAGTTCTCATATAATGGTGTCACTGCAGGTAGATCAATAATAGTAGGCACGTTTCCATTACAGATTTGCGCAAAACTTATGCGATTTTTTCTAAATATCGATAAACTATTGCGAAATGACGGCGTTTCCATTAACTGATGTTATGCGACTAAAACGTCATTGTTTCCTCTCGCGATAAGTCATTAAAAAAAAATCATGGCAACGGACGTTGGTAGTTTACATATATCAGAGCCACCGCACTAGACATGATTATTATTAATGGAAGGAGACGTAGGCATGTTATCCAAGCATTAATGGCAAGGAAAGCCCCTTATACTGAGAGCGGCTCATACGAGGAGGAGTTTCTCTGTGTTTCTCCTCATTTCTGCTCCGAGGTCTTGATGGTGGCATTTCTTTGAGGTTTAGAATCCAGTATTCCTGTAATTCTTTTCTTTTGTGAATTTAATAAAGAACTTTCTCGTATTTGGTCCAAACACACCGTGCCGTCTACATCAGGCGACTGTAAATGCGCAAAAACTGTTTCCATTGCAGTTTTGCGAAATATTCCTTTTTCGAATTGCCTGAAAAACCTCCTCATGCGAGCGTAACTTTTTTTTTTGCGATAAACGGGATTTTTTTTGCGAAATTGACACGTTTCCATTGTGCGCATTTTCAATTCGCAATTTACGCAATTTTAAGGGTAATGGAAACGCGGCTATTGTTGCATATTAAGTGAAAACTAAGCAAGCGTGAACCAAAAAGTGAACCAAAGGCGACACAAGCGTATAAATGCCTACATGAGATAAATGAGTTCATTAGTGACAGAACTGATAAGACTTTAATCTCATACTTGAGCAGAGCCATGGCAGGACCCTCGGGGCGAGGTCTTCTCTTGAAGAACTGGTCGATACTTTTGGGTTCTGGCATGTGATATGGCAGATTCAGCATGGACTCTGCAAATATATAAGAGAAAGAAATGTAAGGAATTAACTTTTTATTATTATTAGATGATGATATTTGCCCTGTCTACACCTCCATATATAAGTATATAAGTCTACACCTCCATATATAAGGGGCGGCAGTGGCTCAGTGGTTCATGTAGGTTGTCTACAAACCGGAAGGTTGGTGGTTCAATCCCCGGTTCCACCTGACCAAGTGTCGAGGTGTCCATGAGCAATACACCTAACCCCAGCTGTGTGTGTGTGTGTGAGACACCTAACCCCAGCTGTGTGTGTGTGTGGGTGTGTGACACCTAACCCCAGCTGCTCCCGACGAGCTGGATGGCTGACACCGCCGTCGGTGTATGAATGAGTGTATGAATGGGTGAATGTGAGGCAAACTGTAAAGCGCTTTGGTGGCCATTGGGTCTGTTAAAGCGCTATATAAATGCAGTCCATTTACCATATATAAGTATGGAGTAATTTTTTTGCTCACCAAAGCTGCATATATTTGATCAAAAATACTGTAAAAATTGTGAATTATTATTACAAATTAAAAAAGCTGTTTTCTATACAGTAAAGTGTAATTTATTCCTGTAATCAAAGCTGAATGTTCAGCATCATTACTTCAGTCTTCAGTGTCACATGATCCTTCAGAAATCACTCTAATATGATGATTTTGATTGAAAACATTATGCTTCATATTTTTGTGGAAACCGTGTCCAGGCTTTGCATGTAATTGAGTCTTTTAGACTGACCTCGGACCAGTCTCTGACTCTCACTGTGAAGCTGCTTGAGTGCCTCCTTGCTGGCTCTCGCCGCTTTCCTCTCCTGAAAACACAATTTGTTCAGTAAAAACACAAGTTAGTGATGCACAATTATCTAGGGCTGCAACAATATCATGTCACAATATATCGCAACACAAAAATGAAACAATGTGTATCGTGGATAGTGACAATATGTACTCCAATAAAAATTACAGTGCGAGGAAAAAATTCAAGTTTTCAGAGTTTTAGTGTCAGTACAAAATTAAACTACTATATATGTATAATAATGCAATGGGGGGATATGTGTGGGTCCTGATAATGCCAGATGTCTGTTACCAGTAAAAAGTGGCCTACATTATTTTAAATATAGTCAGTGACAGGTCAAGCATATTGGTCTAAAACAATTCTGTATTTTCAGCTTCAGAATCATGAATATTGTTATTCTGGCGTGTCTATTGTCCTGTGCTTTGAGTTATCAGCACCAAGTCTATTCATTTACACACACAATGTAAAACCAAATTTAGCATTTTAATCAACAGTACATTTTATGTTAACCTTTTACCATGTGTTGGAGTATCGCAATAATATCGTATCGTGGGTTCAGTATCGACTCGTGACATGAGGGTCTCGTTCACCCCTACAATGAACACAATCAACAAGACCGTATGACATTTAGCACTCCCACCTTTCGCTGAGGCTTGTTCTCTTGCTCCTCGTCGCCACTGAACTCACACACACGAGGCTATAGACAAGTAATAACAAAAAAGCAGCCATTAGTAACGCATTCAGATTTGCGTAGACGTTTTCAACACGGAAACCTGAATTCTGCGCTTACTTTGTGCTTGGCTTTCTTTTTCACGGCAGATCGGATGGCATCAAGAGACTCTTCGTCTTCCTCTACAGAGTCTTCCTCTAACTGGGCGTCGAACAGATCAGAGTCTCCGAGCAAACAGCCGCTGTCATTCAGTGCTTTGGTTGGAAGGGCCTCCTTAAAATAGAGGAAAAACAAATGGAATTAAATTTAAAAAAAATTATTGTATTTGAAATATATTCCCTTTTTCAATAGTACATTGCAAATATACTAAAAAAATGTGTTTTTACTTTTAATTAAATGTACATCAGCATCATGCTTTTACCCATTTTCACAATAACACTTTTAAATAATTGTACGTTAGTATATTTTCTAAAAAATATATTTTAGGTATATTTTTAACTGTGAGCTGGAAATGATCATTGTAACAATGCATTGAAAGTATACTTTCAAAATACATTATAGTATACAATAGTATATTGTACAAAGTATAGTTAAGTAATATTTGTTTATTAATGTGTATTTGTAATTGAAGATAAAGTGTGCAATTTTTAGTATTTGGTATAAGCCAAAGGCATTACTGAGCATTTACTTTTTACTCAAATATAATACACTTATGGTATATTGCTTGATTGTTTCAAAGACACTCGTAATGAATTTATTTATAATGTACTTGTAACACAAATTAAAGTACACTTTAATATCACTAATCAATCATGTAATTAGTCCCGACACATATACTTAAAGTATACTTGAAGTGGTTCCAATTTAGCACACAGAAGTACACTAAATACACTTAAAGTTATGCTTTACTACAACCTAATCACAACTATAATATACTTAGTACAAAATTAGTTGTTTCAAAATAGTTAACTAATCATTAACATACTAATTAGTCTGGCTGCTAGTATACTTTTCTTTCCACCAGGGTTGTAAACGTTCAGTTGTTAAATGATCCAAACACACACCTCTGTCTTTTCTTTCAGTCGTTTAACAAGAGCAGCGTTGCGTTTCTCTTTCTCTTTGCGTCTTTCTGACTTCTCCCTCTTTTTCTTTGCTTCTTTTGGTTTGATATGCGCTCTCTCAGGCTCGCTCTCATCACTATCCATTGAGATACGGGATACTCGTTTCCCTCGCTTATCTGTGATGCTCTCGGCCTCGTCGGTCTTGGTCTGCTCATCGCTGGACTCGGACAGAACCAGAGCGTTCTCCATCCCAGCCTCTTCCAGATCCCCGTCGCTGTCGCTGTCCTGCAGGGCCTTTCGAGAGCGGCCCTTGCGACTCACAGCGATGTCTTCATCTGAATCTGGAACATATGCATCTTTATTATAAACAATATATTCAGAGCCTGTGGAGCACTTTGTGATAGACATATGCACTTTTATGATGAACAGATGCACTTTTATGACAGATAGATGCACTTTTATGACGGATAGATGCACTTTTATGACGGATAGATGCACTTTTATGACGGATAGATGCACTTTTATGATGGATAGATGCACTTTTATGATGGATAGATGCACTTTTATGATGGATAGATGCACTTATGATGGATAGATGCACTTATGATGGATAGATGCACTTTTATGACAGATAGATGCACTTTTATGACGGATAGATGCACTTTTATGATGGATAGATGCACTTATGATGGATAGATGCACTTATGATGGATAGATGCACTTTTATGGACTTCAAAACAGAAACTGCCATTATAATAAATGTTTTAATATAACTCGGATTGTATTCGTCTTAAAGAAGAATGGAAGCATATACACCTAGGATGACTTTTCATTTTTGGGTGAACTCTCTTACCTTGTTGGTTCTCCCTGATCGTGTTGCTGTCAATCACAGGCTGCTCCATCGGGGAACCCATGCCACTGTCTGAGTCACTCTCAGCTGTTCGTCTTTCGGGCAGATCTACAGCCTACAACATATAACAGTCACGTTTATAATATTTTGACCAAGTGTCAGGGCAAATAAAACCAATTACGTTCAATTTGATGAATCGCGCGCTTTTGAAAACACAAGAGAATGTAAACATCGCATTGGCTAACTATTACGAGCAGAAAGCTACCTACACTGTATTTACTGCTCCTTTCTTTTGCTGTAAACACTATATAGAATATAATCAAAAGAAAATTAACACCTGGCAACAACGAGCATAAAAAAAAAGCAAATATAAAAGTGCATAATTTCCCTCAGGCCTTACCGTTAGAAAGAACAGGATGAATAGCTAAGCTGGCTAGCTAAACACAAATAACCTGATGGATTCATTCAAAACTTCTATCACCTATGGGGTGAATTATTTCACAACTTTTACTTGTCTACCGAATGTAGTCATTAATATGTATTTTTGAGGTAATTTGATGTCATTGCGCTCTGATACGTTACCCGCTCACAGAGAAGAGAGCTCATCTTTCGGGTCGAGTCTTGAGCTTTATTCGGTGCAAAACTACATCAATCGCAAGAGGAAGTCACTCCAAAGACGTATAAGCGTAGTAAACGCAATCTTTATATTCAAAACGTCATAAAGTTAAAATGTAAATGTTAATTTTACAATGCCAAAACGTATACATCCGACTCCCGCCCGATAGCAATAGAACTTCAGCCTTCGCGCGCTGGGCTCGAGCGCTTTTCTTTAACTGACTCCGTCATTCCTTTCGAGCCTCGCTATTGGACGAACGGTTGTTGGGCGCTCATGGGCTGTGCTGATTGGACAGGACTGTCAGCAGTGAAACACCAATAACGCTTAGGATTGGTCAACGGTGACAGTAAATGGACAACAACGGAGTTCCAGCAAATTATTGTGGGACATGAAGGATATTTCCATCATGAAACACATCAGATCCAGGCTTTTATTCAGATAACAAATAAAAGAAATACATTAATTTGCGATCGATCAGTCAAGACACGTGCCGAATGTCACTTACAACAGAAATTAGAGGGCGCGTAGCAGGTTTTCCTTGGATGTAGATGGTCAAATGAACCATGGAGTTCCTAAAATCAAATTAAGTAATAAAACACGCGACTTGATGAGCATTCGTGCGCCTCACCGCACAAACCTTTATCATTTTCCCTTTGAGTGTCAATGTGCGCGTCCACCAACCGAATTTCGCGTCCTCGCGCATGCGCACTTACAAATCCCATGGATCTGCTTTAAATCACTCAGAAGACAACGCAAGCACAGCGCTACACATCTACGCATCCTTCCAATTCTTAAATTAGCCACTTTCAGCTTCGCGATACCGCCCCCAATTTCAGTGTCGGTACGGAGCCGCCAGGCCGGGACAGAGACGGAGAGAGATCCCTCGGCCATGGAAGCGCCCGGACCCGGTAAGTGCTGGAAATGAACCCGTGTGACAGCGTAGCGCGGGCCGTTGCTCTGCCTCACCAGGGCCCGAGGCTCCGCGCTGTTTAGGCCTCAACGGAAAAAAAACGAAAACAATCCACTTATCACGCCGCGCCTGTTTGTCAAAACCATCCTAACGACACTTAACTGTTAATAATCACACTCCACCCTTTAGAGCGAGTATTTGAGAAGCCAACAAGTGTGTGTTTATTACTGAATGAGCGTTAAATGGCTCGAGTCCAGTGCGGAAGACAGGACGGCATTGTGTGCTGGGGATTTAACCACAACGCATTTTCCTTCCGCGTCTGCCGTGAACAAGCCTGCATAATAACAACACGACCTTTGTTTTGAAAACGACACGCATTCTGGGTTTTATTTCGACTGTTTGTTTGTCAAATATCGTTATGGGTGTATTGCGCGAGCTCGTAACGCGAATAGGACGCGCGCGTGCTGTTAAGTTGAAGCGCGCGCGTCTGTTTTTTTTTTTTTTAAATAGCTGGCGCTTTGTTTGATCCCCATGTGCGTTTGTTTATGCCTAAATGTTGACCATGCCAGAGGAAAACGATGGACGGTACTTTCAGAGCCAGTCACGTATTTGACTCCATGCACTGCTAACGAGCAGCCGTTGCCACTGTGAGAATGAACTCGCTGACCTCTGACAAATAGGCTTAGTTATGATCTCAGTCATGTCATGCATGATAATTCTCGGATGTCGGTACGGTATCATCATTTTATTAAAAAGCTAGTCCACTTTGACTTCTTCAAATTGCTATGTTTTTGAGCACAAGCTGATTCTCTTTTGCTACCACATGCATGTGTTTTCATGTTGTTTGCTTACAAAGTGAATGCATGTGCTTTTGAATCTGACGTGTCGCTTTTCATTAGTCTTCTGGCTCATTAACTTCAGTTTATCCAATCA
The DNA here is from genome assembly GCA_030578255.1 of Tiaroga cobitis. Classification (NCBI taxonomy): domain Eukaryota; kingdom Metazoa; phylum Chordata; class Actinopteri; order Cypriniformes; family Leuciscidae; genus Tiaroga; species Tiaroga cobitis. The sequence goes on along the minus strand of CM060609.1, from coordinate 986,163 downwards.
GTAATGTCTATATTCATGTTTGTGTAGAAGACCACGTGGAAGCCATGTAAATTACTCTTAGTACTTTGTTAGAGAGCAGACTTCGTAAGGAGATCAATAGGGTGTCTATTAAAAAGGAAAAGCGATTTGTTGTGTGTTTTGCAAATGTTTTCTCTGTAAATGTAGCTTTCATTCTCCAGCTGTAAATTCAGGCCAAAGATCTGCCATCAAAGTGCAAGATGACAATGTATGTTTATCGTTGTTGCATAATCCTGAGCTACAATACAGCTCTGTGCGCTTGCTTGTGGAGTAGCGTTGTGTTGTGGCTCCTGCCAAACATCAGCTTTGGTTTTTCCCACTGTTACTACACAAATCAACATGACCATAATTGATCCACTGGTTTTATTTTCGAATACTTCACTAATTGGAATCTCTAATCTAAATGTACTAAATTGCATAACTATTTAGTAATGTTAAACATCTGCCAAACATTGCATTATTTTAGCAAACTCTATGTAACTTCCACTTTTCACAATCCATTCAATTCCCAAAGGAAATTTAAATCAAGTCAAATGCACCACATTGGGGGAATAAAATGGGTGGAAAAACTAGGTATATACAATATATCGGCCACCATATCGATATCGGCCGATATGTTCATTTGTAATGTTATCGTATATTAAAGTGTATAGATAATGTGTCATTTCCTTCAGCTGAGACGCTTCAGATGCGCACTGTTCAACATGATGGGTTTTAATTGCTTGAAATATGATTGGAATCCCTTCAAAAAGGAAAATACAGTAAAGTGCAACGTGCAGCGCGAGTGTCGTATCGGCTACATAAAATTATAAACAGAACATTATAATTGTGTGCTTGGGACGTTTTAAATAGTGAGGCTTTTGTTTTTGTAATCAGGCTCTCAAAAATTATATAAAAATTTAGATTTAGATTTATCGGCCAATATGTCGGTTATCTGCTTTCAAATATGAAGTTATCGGCCAAAATTTTCATATCGGTGCATCCCTAGTTGAAACTAGCATCCGTGTTGAACTTTTTTGGCATCTTGCGCATTATGCTTTTCATAAGTACTGTTTAACTACTGAAAATGAAGAGGAAAGATGAAGGATGCACAGCTCTTGTGTTGGAGGAGATCTGATCCATGTTTTGTGCCGGAAACATGGATTCTGTCATGCCGAGCATCCGCTATATAATCCAGGTAATCTGCCTGTCACGAGACTCAGTGTCTTTACTGAGTCGTCATCATCATCATCATCATCATCATCATCATCATCACTTGTTCCAGATGCCCCTCAGTTTAAGCCTATCATGCCGTTTAGCTCTTGAAGCCTGTTGCCCCTCGTTAGAGACGCGATGCATGCAGGGATACTATTTGGACTTCATGCATTTAGTGCACTTTTTTTTTTAAGGCCAAATTAACCTTTTTTAAATTGAAATTTCTAATGCATTGGAGTAAAAATGTGGCACTTCATTTTACACCCTCTTGGTTTTTGTGTATTTGCATTTGCCAGATAGAGTTGCATGATCTTACTGTTCATATTCCTTCGCACAGTACTCAGATTTTCTGTATGCGTGAAATTAGGGATGCATGATATACCGGCCACCATATCGGTATCGGCCGATACATGTTCATTTTTAATGTTACCGATAATAAAATTTGGCCGATAAATAATGTGTTATTTCTAGAGCTGTGTTGAAAAAATCGATTCACCAATTCTGAATCGATTTTCATATAAATTTCTAAAGATCGATCCGTAACTCAGAGGATCGATTTAATAATAGGCTTACATTTTCCCTGTGAACTTTAACTTGCTGCGACTGGGAGATCCCTATATGCGCATTGAAAGGCTTTCATTCAGCGCGCACATTGTTACGACAACGGACTTTGAGTGAGTCACTAAACCGTTCATTCAACGAACACGTTCAGAAAAGCTGATTCATTAAAAGAGATAATGAAACAAGGTGTTAATTATTTTTAACTTTGAGTTCCACTTTTCACGGCTCAGCTAAGCAGCAATGCGTCGCGTGGGTAACGCTGAAATGCTACATTAAAGACCAATATGGCATTGATTCAATGCGCGACTCGCTGAGTTTATTTCCCCACGGCTTCCTCTCGCTGTGGGAAGCTGACCAGCGCTGCTGCTGACGCGCATTTCCGTGACGTGAACGTTAAAATGACTTTACGACAAATATTTCGCTTTCCTTTGACACGGCAACCTTTCCACGAATATGACTTCAAAGACAGACGCAGGTAATCGCACGCGCTCTGCCGATCTCTCTCATTCACTGTCTGTGGGAAGCCGTAGGCTACAAATCACCATGATAAACAGTCTTGTTGTCATTATGAACTTGTTCAACATTCAATACACATGCATGAAGTTCAAAACAAGAAGGGTATAGCCTTATACAAAACCGTGAATATTGCTGCGGTTACTTGCAATCCTCTGCGGTTGACCTGTCAGTGTGGTAGGCTACTACAAGATTGCGGATATCGCGTCAGCCCTACTACTGCTGCTGATATACCTCTGCGTCCTCTGTCGTCTACACCAGTGCAAGTTTGTGAAAGCAGTTGTATCAACACTCTGGAAGGGGGATTGTTCTTTACAACCATCCATACTCAGTTAAATGTCTATAATAATAGTATCAATATGTTGCATACAGTCCTTCAGGTAACAGCTGAAAAAAAATGCTTTTTTCAAAAACACTGATCTAAATCTCGAAGATCGGATCGAATCGAATGATGATAATCGATTCAAGATCTTGAGAATCGGAATCGAATCGATTCTTGAAATTTGAATCGAAACCCAGCCCTAGTTATTTCCTTCAGCTGAGACGCTTCAGATGCGCACTGTTCAACATGATGGGTTTGAATTGCTTGAAATATGATTGGAATCCCTTCAAAAAGTAAAATACAGTAAAGTGCAACATGTACAGCGCGAGTCTGTCATAAAGACTACATAAAATTATAATGAGAAAGATGTGGCTTTAATGGTGAGACTTTTGTTGTTAAGACTCAGGGTCTAAAAAATGATGTAAAACTTTGGAATTAGATTTATCAGCCAATATATCGGTTATCGGCTTTCAAACATAAAGAATTATCGGTGCATGAGATGCACAAATAACTCAGTGTATTGTGCATGCAAAGCATGATTAGATTTTCACTTCTGCTATGATGAATTGCAGCTTACATTTTACTTTTTTTTTTTTTACTTCTCTTTTTTTGATGAAATGTTAGCTTGGAACCACCCAATGTTATGGCATTTTACACACAAATGATTATTTATAACTACACATGCAGCGTAATGGGTAATGTGGCTACAGTGCTGTGTATCTGTAGCCTTTGTGCAACTGATTTGCTTACTATTTTTAAAGTCTCGTCACCTTTATTTATACAGCGCTTTTTACAAATATAGATTTTCAAAGCAGCTTTACAGAGATAACAGGAAAATAATGCAACAAAGTTATAAATATATGTAAAAAATAATAATATATATATATTTAGTTTTTTTTGACGTTTTAAAGTAAAGTGCGTACTATAATATTATAGTGTATGCTTCACAGTATTCAGTGAATGCTCTTACACTTCTAATGAGTTTTTAGACCCCAAAGCTGTTATTTGATGTTCTGGATCGAATAAGCAGTGCCTTTATGTTCATGGGTTATTTTACCCATAATGCAATTGAAAGCATTAGGAGAGCACATTCAGCCCTAGCTTCCCACTTCTAGCGTCGGTGTGTGTGTGTGTGTAACAGCTGAGTAGCCTATATATAGAGTCCTCCGGGTTTCTGATGAATGCTGGTGTTCCCCGTCTCCACTAGATGTTCAGATTCGATTCGATTTCGATTCCCTCAGTGAATATAGTTTTAATAGAAATCCTGTATTTATATTTAAAAAAAAACGGTGAACAACATAAGTGTACAAGTGGTTCATTAATAAAAAGAAATGAGAGCCACAATCCTGTATATTAAACTCATTTTATTTTAGGTACATTAAAACAGAACCCAACTCTATATTTCAAATGCATGCAATGAATAGACAGGATTTTAATGAAGGGTTAAAAAAATTGATGCTGGAAATTGTACGTGTCAGAGTCGCACGCCTTGATCAAACACGATCAGGTTATTTTATGTTTAAGATAACACACACATAAACTCTCACAGCAGTATCTGTAGCATTGAGGCTCAAGCCTGTGAACAGTGGAGGAACACTAATACTGGCTTTTGGGTGACGGATCAATAAATATGGGGAAAAATCGATTCGTGGCCTTTGAGAATAGATTTTAAATCGACCACATTTTTAAAAACAATTAATCGAAAAATAGATTTTTTTTTTGGCCAGGCCTAGTCTCCGCCCAGCCGTGTTCATGCTGTGGGTCAGGGCTTTGTTGGCGTTGAGTGTGTGTGTGTGTGTGTGGACGGGACGGTTTAGAGGCTCCCAATTGTTCTTCCCGCCGCCTGCCTTGCTAACTGGAGCGTGTGTGTGTGTGTGTGTGTGTGTGTGTGTGTGTGTGTGTGTGAGCGACCCCTGCAAGCACAGCGGGTGCAGCGTATCCCCGATAAACCATCACCCCCCCCCCCCCCCCCCCCCCGAAAAAACACCCCGGACCGTTTGAAATAAGGAAGTGATGTTGCATCGTCTGAGGCCGTTCCTGCTCAGTGTCCAATAGGGAGAGCCCTGTGACATCAGACTGATTATTTTATTTATTTTTAAAAATCTTTTTCTGATCTCTGATTTAATGCTTAAATGTTAGTAATAAAAAAAATACATTTCTAAACAATTTAACAAAAAATTGGTAACACAAGATTTATTAGTTAACATTTATGTATTTACTAACATGATCTAACAATGAGCAATGCATTTGTTACAGTATTTATTAATCTTCGTTAATGTTAGTTAATAAAACTACACAGCTGTTCATGTGTGTACGTTAGTCGGTGCATTAATGTTAACAAATACAATCTTTGATATTGATAAAGTATTAGTAAATGTTGAAATTAATATTAACTAAGATTAATAAATGCTGTTAATTAAATGAAAGCATAAATGTATTCAATCTTTTAAAAAGTAATTGAATGAAAAGTGAATTATTGTTAAATATATTATAATTGAGTTTGTTCAAATTAAACGCTAGAAGTATGATTGAATACAAATGTATTATCAAAAACGATATAAATTAAACGGTAGAATAAAAATTGTGTGATTTAATAACTTTGTGTACAGCCCTGCTTTGGATTTATTCATCCAAAATATGTAAAATTCCTCATTATGCAGTAAATGCCACATTTACGACTGGATTCTGCGTTTCTGTTTTGAGAAAATCGTTGGTCCCTAAATATGACATTGAATTGCATTTCCATCATGTTTTAAAGTGTTAGATGTAACTTGTGAGTTGGTGTTTTAGCAGGCAAGTGTTTGTTGGGCTTGTGATGTCATGGCATCATCGCACCCCCCCATGTGACCCTGCTGCCGTCTGTCTGCGCTGGACACACACACACACTCTCTCTTTTGTCTGATGGCTTGTGTGGAGGCGGGACACATGATTGGCTGTTATTGTTCCTTATTTAGTCGTGTGTTTTCCCCCGCTGGTGGGTCAAAGGTCACGCTGGCTGTCATGTTGTCTTGTTAAGTTGCTTGTTTCGGTGTCGTCGTCTGTCGATCAATCTCGAAGCCGAACATTGTTACATCATGACGGGAAAGGGCACGTCAGTAGTGCTGGAACGCATCACAATATTCACGGTTCGGAATATATATGGTATATGGTGGGGTGTAACGTTGCTTTTCATTTATTACTTAAAGCTCACTTGAAGTTCTTCGATACCACATCAAAAACTCCTAGCCTAACCGATAAAGTCCACACATGATTAAACACAGGGTATAAATGGTGTATTCCGTGCGGATCAACTGCGATCTGTTTTCCAGATTCAGGTCCAGATTTCAGTGACGGATGTTAATGCAGATTCAGACGTATCTGAACTGTGTGTGTGTGTGTGTGTGTCCTCAGGCCCGCCTGCTCCTCCCTCCCTCTTCCAGCCGCCGCGCCGGCCCGGCTTGGGAACGGTGGGGAAACCGATTCGCCTACTGGCCAATCACTTCCAGGTGCAGATCCCCAAGATCGACGTCTACCATTATGACATCGACATCAAGCCTGAAAAGCGGCCCCGCAGGGTCAACAGGTGAGCTGAGGCCTACGCTTAAAGGGTTCGTTCACCCAAAAATGAAAATGATGTCATTAATGACTCGCCCTCATGTCGCTCCAAGCCCGTCAGACCTCCGTTCATCTTCGGGACACAGTTTAAGATATGTTAGATTTAGCCTGAGAGCTTTCTGTCCCTCCATTGTAAATGTGTGTACGGTATACTGTCCTTGTCCAGAAAGGAGATAAAGACATCATCAAAGTAGTCCATGTGACATCAGTGGGTTAGTTAGAGTGTGTTGAAGCATCGAAAATACATTTTGGTCCAAAAATAACAAAAACTAGGCCTTTATTCAGCATTGTATTGTCTTCCGGTTCTGTTGTGGATCCGCGTTCAGTGACGCCGCTGACGTAAGACGCTGCTGACGTGTGTCTGGTGCGCCCGAGCTTCGTTCACAGTCTGAGGGAGACGCACGCTGGAAACAAAACAATCTTCGCAAACATGTCTAAGGATTTCCACACAGAGGAAGACTTGCATTTTTTTGCCCAGCCATATTTATTTGAACCCGAATACACGGACGCACCAGACACACGTCAGCAGCGTCTTACGTCAGCGGCGTCACTGAACGCGGATCCACAACAGAACCGGAAGACAATACAATGCTGAATAAAGGTGTAGTTTTTGTTATTTTTGGACCAAAATGTATTTGATGCTTCAACACACTCTAACTAACCCACTGATGTCACATGGACTACTTTGATGATGTCTTTATCTCCTTTCTGGACAAGGACAGTATACCGTACACACATTTACAATGGAGGGACAGAAAGCTCTCAGGCTAAATCTAACATATCTTAAACTGTGTCCCGAAGATGAACGGAGGTCTGACGGGCTTGGAGCGACATGAGGGAGAGTCACTAATGACATCATTTTCATTTTTGGGTGAACGAACCCTTTAACACATCGATCTCACTGACCCAAAACTCTAGAATAACACTGCATTCATTTATTTATTTAGGGTGTGTGTTTGTGGAAATTGAAAACGGTAATGCAGCTGTAATTAGCAATGAGTGTACGAAATTAAAGTGTGTGTTGTGTTTTATTCATAGAGAGGTGGTGGACACAATGGTGAGACATTTTAAGATGCAGATCTTCGGGGACCGGCAGCCTGGATACGATGGCAAGAGGAACATGTACACGGCACATCCGCTGCCCATCGGGAGGGACCGGGTAATGCAAGCATGAACACATGTGACCCTGAACCAGTCTCGAGTCGCACGGGTGTATCTGTGGCGATAGCTAACAGTACATCGTATGGGTCACAATTATCCATTTTTCTTTTATGCCAAAAATCATTAGGATATTAAGCAAAGATCATGATCCATGAAGATGTTTAGTACATTTCTTACCGTAAATATATAAAACATTTATTTCTGTGAGTGGATGCCGCACAATCGCGGATGCACAACTTTAGAGGAGATTTTCTCAATGTTTTTTTGCACCCTCAGATTTCAGATTTTCATAGTCATATCTCGGCCAAATATTGTCCTATCCTAACAAACCATACATCAATGGAAAGCGTATTTATTCAGCTTTCAGGTGATGTATAAATCACAATTTAGAAAATGACTGTAGTGACTGTATAATATACCCTGGACCACAAAACCAGTGTATTAAAAAACAAAAAATAATCTGGGAAAAATGTACTTAATATTTTTAAAATAATTTAACTTAGACATAGGCTATGATTTTAAACCCAAAACACACCGTTAGATTACTGTAAGACACAAAAGAGAAACATAAAACTAGAGCAATAGAATAAACAAAAGTTAATTTCGGTCCGGTATTTACAACAAAAATGGAAATACACATTTTTATCTTAATTTTTTTTACTATATATATTGTTTTTTTAATTTTCACAGACTCGCAACAGTTTGCAATGCACGTATTATGTAAAAGAAAGCTTCAGTTCTATTCGTGAGCACATTTCCCCCCCAGTTTATCATTATATTATTGTCATATGATATATGAAATCTATATGAAATCTGTTCGCTTCTATTAACATGGCCTGTGTGTGCCATCCCGTCTCAGGTGGACCTGGAGGTGACGCTGCCGGGCGAGGGCAAGGATCAGACCTTTAAGGTGTCTCTGCAGTGGGTGTCGGTGGTGAGTCTGCAGATGCTCCTGGAAGCGCTGTCGGGGCATCTCAACGAGGTCCCGGAGGACTCGGTTCAGGCTCTGGACGTCATCACTCGGCACCTGCCCTCCATGCGGTAAGCACAGTCTCACACATGGCAGCTTTGGGTTCAGACGAGCTCTGGTGCGATGGCTCTGTTAGTGCGGTTCGCTTGAATGAGTGTGAACGCTGCCGTCCGAACCACACGCAAGCGGACCGAGACCCACATTTTCCTCCAAACAAACTCTGGTGCGGTTCGACTGAAATATGAACGCAAAATTGAGCAAAGACTTCTAAAACCAAAAATAGGACGTGATGATGTCACAAGGTGTAGTGATTGGAGGGAAAATTTAATCCGCTGAACCAATTGCATCGCAAAATGATTCACTGTTTGGAAGCGCTCGAAACGCTGGTCAGAACCGTGTAAATCTCAGCTCAAACGTGCGTAAAAACACCTTTCATTTGAAAGTGTAATCTATTTAATGCAATTAACAAATCAACTATTAAATATGAATTGTCTTTAATATGTTATCTTATTAAATCGTAGGTTTTGTTTGTTTTATGTAGCGCTTGGTTAATCACACCAATAAGACACTTTTAATGACATCTCTTCCCTTTTATGTCATTAAATCTCCACAAATTTATCCGAGATCAGGTAAAAATCATATATAGACACATGTTCACGGGTTTACAGAGATCATCGAAATTAATTCTGAAGTGAACTAATCCTTTAAAACTGACAGTGTGATTGCTAAGCGAACCAGGACTAAATGTATAATTTTCTTGAAGTGTGAACGCACCCTAAAGTCTTTCACTCTTTGCCCATGTGTGACCCTGGACCACAGACCCAGTCTCGAGTCGCACGGGTTTTCAATGCATCGTATGGGTCACAATTATCCATTTTTCTTTTATGCCAAAAATCATTAGGATTTTAAGTGAAGATCATGATCAAGATATTTAGTAAATTTCCTACCGCAAATATATCAAAAATGTATTTTTGTTAGTGGATGCCGCACAGTCGCCAACAGAAATGCACAACTTTATGTTTAGATTTTTTTTTTTGCACCCTCAGATTCCACATTTTCAAATAGTTGTGTATCGACCAAATATTGTCCTATCCTAACAAACCATAGATCAATGGAAAGCTTATTTATACAGCTTTCAGATGATGTATAATCTCAATTTAAACAAATGCACCCATAAGACTGGTTTTGTGGTCCGGGGTCGCACATGACTTGTGTTTGACACGCCCTCTTCCGCCCCGTGTGGCGCAGGTACACTCCAGTGGGCCGGTCCTTCTTCTCGCCGCCCGAGGGCTACTATCACCCGCTGGGGGGAGGGAGGGAGGTGTGGTTCGGCTTCCACCAGTCGGTCCGTCCAGCGATGTGGAACATGATGCTCAACATAGACGGTATGCTTGGTTTCTGAAGCTTTCTATGTGTTACTAGTCATTTGCTAACAAACAAGTATTCATTACTTCAATGAGCTCTTTGTTTCTGCCTTAAATTATTACATTGTTTAAATTAATCAATTTATAGCTAACTGTGATTTTTGTATATGTGCATTTCTGAAATGCATAACTTAGACGGTTACCTCTGATAACAGTCACTGTAAATTGTAATGTGGACTTTTTCTGTAAAGCTGCTTTGAAACTGTGTTGTGAAAAGCGCTATACAAATAAATGTGAGTTGTATTCAATTGTACTATGCGTATATTGCACATTTTTGATTGATTTTTTTTCTCTTCCCCCCCCCCCCCCCCCCCACACACACACTCCAGTGTCAGCGACAGCCTTCTACCGAGCCCAGCCTGTCATCGAGTTCATGTGTGAGGTTCTGGACATCCAGAACATCAACGAGCAAACCAAACCCCTCACAGATTCACAACGTGTCAAGTTCACCAAGGAGATTCGAGGTGAGGACTGGAGCAGGTTCATTATGTCATTTATTGTTCAAAAGTTTGGGGATTGTATGATTTTTATAAAAATGTATTTGAAGAGGCTCTTCTTGCTCATCAAGGCTGCATTTTATTTGATCAAAAATACAGTAAAATATGAAATTACAATTTCTTTAAGTACTTTCAATTGTAATATATTGTAGAGCTGCACAATTACCAATTGTCTATTAAACTTTTGACAAGTACGATCACAGCGAACATTGGGATCTGAGTTGGCGCTGCCGCTGACCCAGAGAGAGCAGGTGTCATATATAGGTATGAAACAGCTTCACAAACAGTCTTTTTTTTTTAACCACACAGTATCATTATTTCTGTCTTGCAATCATTAATAATTAAGTTTACAGTCGGGATATAAACACTGATGTTTACAGTAGCGATCAAAATAGAGTAAATCACCTTTTGAAAGTAACTTGACGCTTCAAATAAAGATTGTCAATTTCATCGTTACACCAGTAGGTGGCGACAAGTGACTGTTTGTCATTGAATCATTAATTCAAGAGATTCGTATAAAAACACTGATTCATCCAGTTATGAAACAAGTGAAGTCTTTGAGTGAGTCCGATTCACTCAATCTGATTTTAAAATGTACTTATTTATAATTAAGTATTAATATAATATATTAAGTATTTCATGTTTTTGAAAATAGACTTCAACATTTTGAACCTTTAGTAAAGTACACGTTATTTTGTTAAGTTGTCTGTTCAAAATCGAGATCTCTATTTTAAACAAACAAACACAAACAAAAATCATAATTCTCAATGAATCCAGAATTGTGCAGTTCTAATATATTGTAGAATGTGTTTTATTCCTATGCAAAGCTGATGTTGAAAACGCTTGTGCTGCTTCATATTTTTTTTGTGGAAACTTACTTTTTTTTTCAGGCTTCTTTGAATAGAAATGGAATATTTTGTAACATTATTATAAATGTCTGTGCTGTTGCTTTTGATCAATTTAATGCATCCTTGCTGATTTTAAAAGTATTATTTTTATTTTATTTTTTTAAAGTTGCACTACATCAAGGGCCAAGACTGCTTACATTCTGGTTGTGTATTGATTGCTGAGTTAATATCATTGTGTGTTTAGGACTGAAAGTGGAGGTCACACACTGCGGGCAGATGAAGAGGAAGTACCGTGTGTGTAACGTCACGCGCCGCCCAGCCAGCCATCAGACGTTAGTGTCTTCAACATTTTATCAGTGTTTGCAAAAACTTATGCATTATTATTTACCCACCAGTTACATCTCCTCTGCATGTTCCTGCAGATTTCCTCTGCAGCTTGAGAACGGCCAGGCTATGGAGTGCACCGTTGCCCAGTATTTCAAGCAAAAGTACAGCCTGCAGCTCAAATACCCCCATCTGCCCTGCCTCCAGGTGGGGCAGGAGCAGAAGCACACCTACCTGCCCCTCGAGGTAAGGCTTGCCCCTCACATGAGGTGCTTTCATATATACAGGAAGTAATGTGATAACACTTGTCTGGTTTCCTCCATAAAGGTTTGTAACATAGTGGCGGGACAGCGGTGTATAAAGAAACTCACAGATAACCAGACCTCCACCATGATCAAGGCGACGGCCCGCTCAGCCCCAGACAGACAGGAGGAGATCAGCAGACTGGTGATTTATTATTATTATTATTATTATTATTATTTTATTTTTATTTATTTTTTATTTTTTTTAGGGATGCACGATATATCGGCCACCATATCGGTATCGGACGATATTTGTTCATTTTTAATGATATCGTTATCGGCCCAATGATAAAATTTGGACGATAAATAATGTTTTGTTTTTGTAATCTGCTCTCAAAATTGTAAAAACTTTGGATTTCTATTTAGCGGCCGATATATCGGTTATCGGCTTTCAAATATAAAGAATTATCGTAACGGCCAAAATGTTCGTATCGGTGCATCCCTAGCAAAAAGGTTTCAGTCGATAAATAATGTGTTATTTCTTACATCTGAGACGCTTCAGATGCGCACTGTTCAACATGATGGTTTTGAATTGCTTGAAATATGATTGGAATCCCTTCAAAAAGGTGAATCCAGCGCGAGTCTGTCGTATCGGCTACATCAAATTATAATGAGAACATTATAATTTTGTGCTTGCGTGGCTTTTAATGGTGAGACTTTTGTTTGGATTTAAATTTGGATTTAGATTTATCGTCCAATATATCGGTTATCAGCTTTCAAATATAAAGAGTTATCGATATCGGTGCATCCCTAATTATTATATAAGAATGTTGGTAACACTTTACAATAAGGTTCATTAGTTAACTAAATTAGTTAAACAATACTACTACAATACACCATTTATTTATCTTAGTGAAAATTAATTTCACCATTAGTAATACGTTAATAAAATCAAAGGTTGTATTTGTAAACATTAGTTTTCTTAGTATTTTTGTCTCGTTTCCAGTGAAAATATCAAAAAATTCTTAAATCAAGTTGCATTTACTAAAGTAGTAAAAGGGCATTAGATAAGTTTTTTTTTTTTTTTTTTAAGCAACAACTCACTTAAATTTATGTCCCCAGAAAATAAGACAATATCTTATGGCCTTTCACTTCCTTAGTAAATGCATCTTGATTTTTAAGAATTTTTAGATATTTGGACTGAAAACAAGACAAAAATATAAAGTAAGAAAAGCATTTTTTTCAGCGTTCATAATGTACCTTGACTGCTTCCTCCACTAAAGCTCCTATTAATCGTTGCAGGTGAAAAGCAACAGCATGGTGGGCGGGCCCGACCCGTACCTGAAGGAGTTCGGGATCGTGGTGCACAATGACATGACGGAGGTGACGGGGCGGGTCCTCCCAGCGCCCATGCTCCAGTACGGGGGCCGGGTGAGTACTGACACCGGGAGGGACTGTAGCAGGGTGAGTACTGGGGCTCGGGTGCGGGTGTGTGTGTGTGTGTGTGTGTGTGTGTGTGTAGGGCTGGGTATCGATTCAGATGTTTCGATTCGCAAGCTCTCAATTTGATTCCGATTCGACTTAATGAATATAGATTTAATAGAAATCTTATATTTATATTAAAAAAAAAACTGTGAACATAATTGTACAAGTGGTTCATTAATAAAGAAATGAAGAGCCACAATCCTGTATATTAAACTCATTTTATTTTAGGTACATTAAAACAGAACCCAACTCTATATTTCAAATGCATGCAATGAATAAACAGGATTTTAATGCAGGGTTAAAAAAATTGATGCTGGAAATTGTACGAGTCAGAAGAGTCGCACGCCTTGATCAAACACGATCAGGTTATTTTATGTTTAAGATAACACACACATAAACTCTCACAGCAGTATCTGTAGCATTGAGGCTCAAGCCTGTGAACAGTGGAGGAACACTAATACTGGCTTTTGGGTGACGGATCAATAAATATGGGGAAAAATCGATTCGTGGCCTTTGAGAATAGATTTTAAATCGACCACGTTTTAAAAAAAGATTAATCGTAAAATAGATCTTTGTGCCCAGCCCTAGTCGTGCGGTGCATGGACTAACCCGAGGCATGATGATCAGACTCCACTGGTGTGTTTCAGCAACTACTCATGTTGAGGAGCTCTAATGCAGTGAGGAAAACAGTCCCCCTGTGGTGTAGATCCAGCGTTTAATGTTGTTTATGTGTGTATGTGGTGTGTTTAATACGCTTTAAGACACACCGTGTGTAAGTTCATAAGTCGACAGCATTGCTGAGTATTTCCTGCTTAAAACTGCAGTGAACCAAAGACAGTCTCAAACACACGGTTTGAAATCGCTGGTGTTTCTGACGTCACAAACGACCTTGTAACCAATCAGATCAACGTGTGATCGTCAACCAGTGGATCTCTGAGCTGAGTGAGTGGGTGGAGGCGGGGCTCATTTGCATATTCATAGAACCACCGCGAATACTAAATGAGGCGAGGTATTTATATGTCATTTTGGTGATCAAAGATGAGTTTTAAGGGATACGATCATTGACTACAGGGGGACTTTAAGACTAAAACTGTGCATAAGCATCTCTTTTTAACGAGATGTTACTCGTCAGTAGAGAAGCAGCATAATTTTTCATCTTAATATTGGGATTTTTTACCCTCCCAGTAGAGTCTGATATTCATTCCTGAGAAATGACCTCTTGAGTGATTGCCCTCTCTTTGCAAACAGCACCGGTTGTTTTGCTTAGGCTGAAAACTTGTATTTTAAGAGATCTGCAACATCATGTCTTTGCTACTAAAATTTACTAATCAGTGTCACTAAATGTATACTGTGCATTAAATGGGTGGGCAGTCAATATTGTCACTGCAATTCATTTAATGAGCTCAATTTAAAATTGAGTTATCACTAACATTTTGCTTGTGTGCATGTTATAAATACTTTAAAATTAAACGTGTGCTTCAGTCTTCAGGGATTTTCTTGATTGGTTATAATTTATAGTATAATATATGATAAATATATTTTATGTTTATTATTATTTTTAATTATATTTATTGTATATGATTATAGTGTATGTGTGTGTATATTTTTTATATATATATATATATACATACATACACACACACACACACACACACACACACACATATACACACATAATAAATATACACACACATACACTATAATCATATATAATAAATATAATGAAAATATGTGTTTTACTATGTTTGGTTAGTAGTCAACATTTAAAATGGATCAAAACTGTTCATCAAAGTTATATATTAATTTTTAACAATACCCGTTCTTGTCTTAGGACAAGTTTGATTAACTTTTTTGATCCACTTCAAATGTTGACTACTGTATATTTGATTATACTTTACTGCGATTTTAAAACATCTGGAATTGAAACTGTTGACCTATTAGTTTTTCATAACCCCTGAACACTGGAGCAATTCTTTACTGTATTAAATTCAAACAACTTCTGTATTCTAGACTAAGTTCTTTATAACTCTTTGCATTATTAAAACCGTCTGTGTGTAAGGAGGCTGGAGAGGGTTTGTTCTGCGTAGGCTCTCTGGTAATCTGGTGCGTTCAGGTCCTCCTGGGAAGCTCGTTCGTACGATGTGGGAAGGCGTGTGCAAATCACTGTCGTCGGAGTAAGATGGCGGAGACCTTTCTCTTAATTAATTACACAAAAATACAGAAAGAGTCTTAAACTCAGTTCTAGAAAATGAAGAACAAAGAAATGTGTATCAGGTGTTTTTAATTCATTTATGAAACTTTACCGTCACATATTACATTGTTATATTATAATGCCATCATATTCTGTGCAGGCGGTTAGCTTACTTTGCTGTAAATACGTAGAAAAGCCTGACAATATCCCTGCTAAATACCTTTTAAAGGGCTGGTTGATTATGATTTCACTTTTCTAGCTGTAGTGAGTGTGTAATGTTGCTGTTAGAGCATAAACAACATCTGCAAATACGACGCTCAAGTTCAAAGCAAAGAGAGAGATTTACTTCTACAGAAATTGCTTTTTAAGGACTACAACACACGGCTGGTAGAACTACACGAGCTTCCTCCCGGGTTAGTGACATCACACACCCTAGAATTTACATAAACCCCGCCCCCAGGAACGTGATTCATGACAGAATATGCTAATCAATGACTAATAACTCCACATCAGAAACATAAATTCATCAACTAACCGTTCAGAAATGTCCTGTTGCTTCTGCATGTTGTCACTTCTTCTCGAGTCTCTCCATCATTGTCTGAAAATATAAATACACTGGAGTCAGTGTGTGTGTGTGAGTGACTTAAAAGGACACGAGCTGTTGTAGCTCCTCCCCCTGTCCCGTGAGCAGCAGCTCATTTGCATTTAAAGGGACACACACAAAACTACGTGTTTTTGCTCGCCCTCAAACTTTAACATGCTATATGAAAATATCTGTGGGGTATTTTGAGCTAAAACGTCACACACACACTCTGGGGACATCAGAGACTTATTTTACATCTGGTGAGATGGGCATTATACCACTGCTTTAAGTGTTGTGGTGTTCCGCCATGTTGTTCACTGACACGCCCCCAACTCATAAAGATCGGGGCTTAAAGAAAATCCCGAGCTTCCCACTGGAATTGATGACATTGTGGTGCATACAACTTGTAAATACAATCTTTACGAGATGACTTGAACGCACCATTAAACCAGGCCTGCAGAGGTGTGTTGTGTTGGGTTTGATGGGTTGGCATGTTGGGTAGAGAGCCGAGGGGTTCACTAAGAGTGTAGGGACTCTCTCCTCAGAACAAGACGGTGGCCACGCCGAACCAGGGCGTCTGGGACATGAGAGGAAAGCAGTTTTATGCGGGTATCGAGATCAAGGTCTGGGCCGTGGCCTGCTTCGCCCCGCAGAAACAGTGCCGAGAGGATCTGCTCAAGTAAGGATCACTCTCAGCTCTTTCCTAATTGCAGGGTTCGTACAAGGTGCTTCAAGTACAACTTAAGTCCTTGAAAAACCCTAAACAGACACATAAATGAAAAGGTACTTGTATATCGTCTTTCAATAATTCAAGCATTTTTCGTGAAAGAAGTGTTTAATTTATTTGCATTAATAAAATGAGCGTGATATTGCTCATATGAATATCCAAGCTGTCATTCTTCAGCTCAATCATATATTAATGGGAGAAAAAATCAGTTTGAATAAGAAAGCGATATCTTTGGTAACTTTAACCATTGAAATGATACTATGACAGTCATTGCATGTGTTGCTCTTTATTTGTGTCATTTGTTTTATTTTTATTAATCTACTTACTTTTTTAGAATTTGAAAGATAATAAAGATATTGTTTGATAAGTGAGATCTCTCGTTGTAGTCCTGTACTTTTTTTGGCTAAATATCATTTTACAGTATCTGTACAAACCCTGTTATTGCCTTTTTATAATGTGCTTTTGTTTCTCCATTGTTTACGCCTGTTTTTCATCAACGATAATATAGACGAAATGAAAAAAACTGATTTTAATTGAAAGACACCATTGGTTCAACTTAAGTAACCTAGATGCCTTAATTTAGTTCATTGAGACTTAAAATTTTAATCTGGTTTTAGTTTAACTAATAACCCTGGTCAAGATAAGCTTTAAGTTCCCTCAAGTTGTTTCAAAACCATATGAATTTCTTTCTTCTGCTGAACAGAAAAAAAGATATTTTGAAGAATGTGTGTAACCAGACAGTTGATGGACCCCATTGACTTCCATAGTATTTTTTTTTCCTACTGCAAAAGAAAGAAATGCATATACAGGTTTGAAACGACTTGAGGGAGAGTAAATGACAGAATTTTCTTTTTTAAGTGAGCTATTCCTTTAAAGATTCTACGCTGTGTGTTTTTAGGAGTTTCACTGACCAGCTGCGCAAGATCTCCAAAGACGCAGGGATGCCGATCCAAGGCCAGCCTTGCTTCTGCAAATACGCCCAGGGCGCAGACAGCGTGGAGCCGATGTTCAAGCATCTCAAGATGTCTTACGTGGGACTGCAGCTCATTGTGGTCATTCTGCCTGGGAAAACACCCGTCTATGGTAAAGACATTAGGGGTGACATGGTAAAGACATTAGGGGTGACATGGTAAAGACATTAGGGGTGACATGGTAAAGACATTAGGGGTGGGGATCTTTTGGTACCTCACAATTCGAATCGATTCTTGAGGTGACGATTCGATCCGATATGTGCATTTTGATTGTAGTTTACTGTTTTGTTGCTTTTTTATTTGACTGCGGTAGACCATAGGGGATCCTGGAAATTTATTTAGTTTCTCTTCCCATTTTAGTCAACCCAATATTATAAAACAAATGCTCTTTATGCTGATTAAGCTGTCCTATTGAATTTCAAACAATAGGACTCATATCATAGAATAATATACAAATTAAATAAATGTTTTAAGTTTTTAGGTACAGTAGCATAGGTTTATCAAACATGTATTAAGATTACTGAAATCGAATAATCAAATGAACACTGAATGAACTGTATGAATTGTATGTAAATTGACTCATAATAAGGATGAAAAAGTGATTGTCAAAAGCAGTGAGTTTATGGACATTAATGAAAGGGATGGCAACAGTTTGAGGCTGCTGTCCCTCTAAGAATGAAAGCACGGATATAGTTACAGATCCGATTTTCTCTCATTCCTTTTCGTTTGCATAGGACATAACCGATTCTGTTTACATCGAGTACTCCTCAGTCCACACAATGTGCATTTTGACACAATTGCCTGTGAAGCTGTGAAAGGGAACGGAATACGAGATCTGTGTGTCCGTCAGCGCGAGCACCGCATTGAGTCCTTGTTCGCGGGTTATTGTGATTGACTTCACAGTACCACTTAAAGTTATTGACGTTAAAGAAGTATAACACTCTAGAAATTAATTTTTGAAATTTGTGAATTGATTTAAATCGGTACAATCGCGATTCATATATGAATGGTTTATTTTTTTTATTTTTTCGTACACCTAAAAGAAATGTCAGAGGATTAGCCACTGTAATGCTGAAGTAGTTGTTGTGCGTCTCCAGCGGAGGTGAAGCGTGTCGGAGATACTCTGCTGGGAATGGCCACTCAGTGCGTGCAGGTGAAAAACGTGGTGAAAACGTCCCCTCAGACGCTGTCCAACCTCTGTCTGAAGATCAACGCCAAACTAGGGGGCATCAACAACGTGCTGGTGCCACATCAGAGGTGGGTTCTGCTATAGCTTTGTTTATATGCTATAAAGGCTGTTATGTTGTCTGTAGTACTTCTTATTGAAAAGATTCAGATCTTTGAGTTGCAGTTTGAACAAATCCCCTTTTAGGTTTTTTTCTATTGTGATTTAGATTTAAACATCAAAAGTAAATGAGAGTGTGGCCCAAACAATGCTTGCATAAAATGTAAATTTTTAGACCAAAAAAAAAAACATCACCTAGCAACAGGATTGACTATCGTAGGCTTTAAA
This sequence comes from Tiaroga cobitis, assembly GCA_030578255.1. Taxonomy (NCBI): domain Eukaryota; kingdom Metazoa; phylum Chordata; class Actinopteri; order Cypriniformes; family Leuciscidae; genus Tiaroga; species Tiaroga cobitis. The sequence goes on along the minus strand of CM060609.1, from coordinate 967,025 downwards.
GACCATATTATGCCCTTGATGTTTTCAGGCTCTACTAGAACAGGTTTTCCTGCTTGAATGTTGATTATTCTCCTCATATTCTCCATTGTTGCGGCTCCTCTCTTCCCAGTCTGTCAGTAACGCTCTGTTTACTTCCTGTCTCTATGAAGCCCCTCCTCCTGAAAGCACACTGTGCTCTGATTGGTCGGCTGGAGCAGTGTGTTGTGATTGGTCGAGCGCTTCGAGTGTGTTTGGGAAATGTCCCGCCTCTTTCCATAACCGCCAGTTTAACACACTACTAACTAACTCATCCAGGCCCGCCACTTTATTATAATGAGGAATATTGTGACGTGTTCGTTCCCGGAAGAAACTCAAGACTACAATGGAGGCGTTTCAGGAGTTCAGAAACACTGACACTGATATAGAGAAGAAGCTTTTTCATGCTCAAACACTGAAGAGAGATCGACATGAAGCATAATAGGTGCTCTTTAATGCATCGACGAGGAAGGGAAACTTGACGTGTGTGTGTGTTCCCCCAGGCCCTCGGTGTTCCAGCAGCCGGTGATCTTCCTCGGGGCCGACGTCACGCACCCGCCGGCGGGCGACGGGAAGAAGCCCTCCATCGCTGCAGTGGTGGGCAGCATGGACGGGCACCCGAGCCGGTACTGTGCCACGGTGCGGGTGCAGACCTCACGCCAGGACCTGTCCCAGGAGCAGCTCTTCAGCCAGGAGGTCATCCAGGACCTCACCAACATGGTGCGAGAGCTCCTCATTCAGTTCTACAAGTCCACCCGGTTTAAGCCCACGCGCATCATCTACTACCGCGGTGGGGTTTCCGAGGGCCAGATGAAGCAGGTGAGTTACACGGAGAGACTGGTTAATGCGACTGCTCACCCAAACATGTAAATTCTGTCATTTACTCATCCTGTTTAGTGTTCCTTGTGTTTTTAATGAAACCGGAGATATTTCTGTCCCTTTGTTGAAAGTCTGTTCACCCAAAACTGTGGAAGCTTGTTTCCGCCACATCATTAAAATAAAAAAAGGTAATTGCAACTTTTTATCTCACAATTCTGACTTTTTTTCTCACAATTGTGAGTTTATGGGTGCTTCTCATTTCTTATTTGTGCACCCTCGTTTCCTTTCCTCGCTTCCTTTCCTCGCGTCTTAGCTCCACCTCTTCAGGTTGCGAGGGAAGCAAGGAAAAGACGCGAGGACGGATGAATTGAAGCAAGTGAAATGATATATCCTCGCCCCCTTTAGCGTCACTTAAAAGCGTCGTCAAGTAATGATGACTCTACACCGCTGGATTTAGCTTGCATGTCGGGATTCTTGAACATTGGAGATATTTATTTATATTGTTACCGTTTCAACCTCCACAAAACACCACATTTGTTCTTATTTTTTATATATATTACCAGTTATTATTAACAATGAATTATTGCCAGTTATTAACTGCTTTTTATTTGTTGTAGGCTGTATTATTACAGTTTGTTTAATTTTAGTGCTTTGATATAATTTTACACCACAGTGAAGCAGTTTGAAATGTTAATGTGTTGCATATTATGCCCCTGCAGGTATAAACTACAAATATACTGTGAAATCAACACATCAAAACAAATTAACTACAGGCATAAATTAAAATCATTCTCTATTCTCCATTTATCAATATAAGAGGCATTAATTAAACCATTAAAAGCAATAAGCCAGTAAAATCAATAAACATAATTAAAACTGCTGAAAAGTACGTTAAGACACTGTCAAAAAATAACTCGCATTTACAATAACTTCATGCTTAATACTCACATTTATGTGTGTTTGAATGTTCTGCCATGGTTATCACTTGGAGCAGATGTGAAGGGGGAGGAGAATTTATACGTGCGTCACATTAAGTCGATAGAACACTTCCGCATAGTGTACACCTGTGTATCCTCGATCATAGCTCCTCTGGAAGCCTCCTCACTCCTCGATCCTCGCCTCCTCGCGGTGCAATTAGAGAATTGAGACGTCCTTCAAGATGGCCGAGCTTGATCGGTTTCCGGGTCATAGGATGGAGGACGGAGGATCGAGGAGACGAGGAGGGATATTGAGAAGCACCCCATATCTCAGAATTGCGAGATAGAAAAATCAGAATAGTGTGTTAAGTCAGAACTGCAAGTTTATTTTTTGCAATTGCATGTTTATATCTCACAATTCTAACTTTATATCACGCAATTCTGATGTTTCTATCCCACAGTTCTGAGAAATAAAGTCAGAATTGTGAGATGTAAACTCGCAATTGTGAGATAAAGTCTAAAAAATATTTTTTAAAATGTTTTATTCTGTGGTGGAAACAAGATTCCATAAAAAACCCACTTCAAAATGTTCATAAAGAGTTTGTTACATTAAACCACTCTGCTCATACGGATTTATTTAAGTCTTCTGAAGAGATACGATGACTATTATATGATGAACAGATTTAGTTTTAGGCTTTTATTCACATTGATCAATGAACATGAATGAACATATTTATGTTCAACCATACTTTATGCGAAGAACGAACCTTCTGTTTACTATATTTGAATGCTGTAAAAATCGCTCCCGTTTCATTACAATGACTTCATTTGGGTTCTGAAGATGAATGAAAGTCCTATGGATTATTTTTTAATGACATGGGTGAGGAAACAACAGGATTTTCTTATTTGGGTGATCTATTCCTTTAATTCAAACTCCAACTGCAGTGATGATATTTGAAGGCTGGTTTTATTGGAATGTAATTTATCCGTCTTCAAATCATCATTTCTTGTTTAGTTTTTCTTCTTCGGTTGATCTTGTCACTGGTCTTGTGCAGGTCGCCTGGCCAGAGCTGATCGCCATCAGGAAAGCGTGCATCAGTCTAGAAGAGGATTACAGACCAGGAATCACCTACATCGTAGTGCAGAAACGCCACCACACTCGACTCTTCTGCTCTGATAAAGCCGAGAGAGTGAGTGTACAGATGTTGTTCACTTCATCTACTCTGTTGTTTGGGATTCGCACTGTTAAAGGAGGAGTTCACTTCAGAATTCAAATCTCCTGATAATTTTCTCTCCTCCACGTCATCCAAGATGTGCATGTCTTTCTTTCCTCAGTCGGAAAGACATTAAGGTTTTTGAGGAAAACACTCCAGGGTTTATCCATATAGTGTCTTCAATGGGGTCCAACGGGTCGAAGGTCCAGATGTGAGTTTCAGTGCAGCTTCAAAGTCTCGACACGATCCAGCCGAGGAATAAGAGTCTGATCTAGACAAACCAGCGGACATTTATAACAAAATAAACATTTATATACTTTTTAACCACAAATGCTGGTCTTGCACGAGCTGTGATGCGACACACATTATGTAATCAGGTTGAAAGGTCAAGCGTGACGTAGGCGTAAGGACAGACCCAGTGTTTACAAAGCCAACGTGCGAAGACCGAGTCAAACGCCATTTACAAAACAAATAAAAGGTAAAACAATGATGTCGGACGTTTTTGAAGTTAGAGGAGAAAATGAGAGGGAGTTTTTCGCCCTATCCTCCATTTCTGACCCGCGTGACCTTTCAACCTGATTACGTAATGCATCACAGCTCGTGCAAGACGAGCATTTGTGGTTATAAATGTTTATTGTGTTATAAATGTCCGCTGGTTTGTCTAGATCAGACTCTTATTCCTCGGCTGGATCGTGTCGAGACTTTGAAGCTGCACTGAAACTCACATCTGGACCTTCGACCCGTTGGACCCCATTGAAGACACTATATGGAGAAACATCCTGGAGTGTTTTCCTCAAAAACCTTAATGTCTTTTCCACTGAAGAAAGAAAGACGTGAACATCTTGGATGATGTGGAGGAGAGTAAATTATCAGGAGATTTTAATTCTGAAGTGAACTCATTCTTTTAGTGTGCACTGCCATTCAAACGCAATTTAGGACTGATAACATTTACTGCATTCACTTCCAAATCGTGCATACAAGTTTCTTTGCATTGACTCAGGTGGGGAAGAGTGGGAATGTCCCAGCAGGCACTACGGTGGACAGCACCATCACACACCCCTCAGAGTTCGACTTCTACCTGTGCAGTCATGCTGGAATCCAGGTGAGCCGCAGCCCGCGGCTGCTTTGCTGAATTATCCAGTACGAGGTGCATACAATACTTGAATTTGAAATTTAAGGCCTGGAAAACCCTTAAAAACAGCAATATTCCTGAGTAGGTATTTGAAAAGTGCTCGAGTTATTGGAAGACATTGTATATATTAAATGTTTTGTTTTTTTTATAAACATGAAATATTTTAATGCAAAATTAACGCTGCAGCCTGTCTGATACATATGCTACATATGATACACATGCTTAGGATATCATATTATTACATAAAAATGTATTCTCATTATTCCATTTATTATTTGATCATTAAACCTCCTGTTTAAAAATGGGAAGATAGCGGCACTATAGTTGAAATGTTTTTCTGTTGCATTTTATCTCAAAATAACACACTCCTGCAAATTTCCCCATTTTTAAAATGACTTGAGCCTCTTATTTATTTGTACCATTTTGTTTTATTAATAACCTATATTTTTTTATCTATAATCTTTTTTTTTTTGAATTTGAAAGATAATAAAGATATTGTTTAATTTATACTATTTATACATTAATACTAACACTTTCTCTTCTATTCTGTATCTATTAAAAAAAAGTATATGTACTGCCTGGGAAGGGTCACAGCACTGGCATATCGTTGTCCTATTGTTAGTTTCACTGCTTCTATTGTTCTCATTTGTAAGTCGCTCTGCATAAGTGTCTGCTAAATGAATAAATGTAAGTGTTTGATATGTGAGGTCTTTGACTGAAGTCCTTGAAAATCAAAAAAGTAGTGCTTAACTTCATTGTACAGTATCTGTACGAACCCTGATTATCCAATTGTCCATTCATGGCATTTCATGCATTTGCGTTTCCTCCGATAGGGCACGAGCCGCCCGTCTCACTATCACGTCTTGTGGGATGACAACTGTTTCACCGCTGACGAACTGCAGCTGTTGACGTACCAGCTCTGCCACACATACGTGCGCTGCACGCGCTCCGTCTCCATCCCCGCTCCTGCTTACTACGCCCGGCTCGTGGCCTTCAGGGCCCGCTACCACCTCGTGGACAAAGACCACGACAGGTACATCAGCACCAAGAAGGAGGTGCTTGTGAAGTTAAAGGGAAAAGGGGTACTCGCCCTCAAACCATCCTAGGTGTATATGACACTCTTCTTTCAGACAAATACAATCGGAGTTCTATTAATAAACACCCTGACGCTTCTGAGCTTTATAACGGCAGTGGATTGCAACCATCAGCATGAAGCTCAAAAAAGTGCATCTGTCCATCATAAAAGTGCATCTATCTATCACTTTTATCATGGACAGATGCACTTTTATGATGGATAGATGCCCTTTTATGATGGACAGATGCACTTTTATGATGGACAGATGCACTTTTATGATGGACAGATGCACTTTTATGATGGATAGATGCCCTTTTATGATGGACAGATGCACTTTTATCATGGACAGATGCACTTTTATGATGGATAGATGCACTTTTATGATGGACAGATGCACTTTTATGACGGATAGATGCACTTTTATGATGGATAGATGCACTTTTATGATGGATAGATGCACTTTTATGATGGATAGATGCACTTTTATGATGGATAGATGCCCTTTTATGATGGATAGATGCACTTTTATGATGGACAGATGCACTTTTATGATGGACAGATGCACTTTTATGATGGACAGATGCACTTTTATGATGGATAGATGCACTTTTATGATGGATAGATGCACTTTTATGATGGATAGATGCACTTTTATGATGGACAGATGCACTTTTATGATGGACAGATGCACTTTTATGATGGATAGATGCACTTTTATGATGGATAGATGCACTTTTATGATGGATAGATGCCCTTTTATGATGGATAGATGCACTTTTATGATGGACAGATGCACTTTTATGATGGACAGATGCACTTTTATGATGGACAGATGCACTTTTATGATGGATAGATGCACTTTTATGATGGACAGATGCACTTTTATGACGGATAGATGCACTTTTATGATGGATAGATGCACTTATGATGGACAGATGCACTTTTATGATGGATAGATGCAGTTTTTAGAGCTTCATACTGATGGTTGCAATTCACTGCCATAATAGAGTGCCGAAGTTACGACGTCACTCTGTAGGCCAAAACGTGGAAGTGAGTTAGCATTTTAGCACTCCCGGTTCCCTCGCTCTAAAGTCTATGGGATGCATAGCTTTTCGATCGAGGGAACCCATGCACCGCTAGCTTCCGAGTTGGCCTACAAAGTGACGTCATCACTTCGGCACTCCATTATAAAGCTCAGAAGCTTCAGGGTGTTTATTAATATAACTGTTATTCGTCTGAAAGAAGAATGTCATGTACACCTAGGATGGCTTGAGGGTGGAGTAAATCATGGGCTAATTTTCATTGTAAAGTGAACTACTCCTTTAAAGAGGACCTACGAAGTCTTGATTTTGTTTTTGGGCTCTACTAGAATAGGTTTTCATGCACGAATGTTCAAAAAAAGCAATATTTTTTCCCATATTTGACATAGTTGCAGCACCTCTCCTCCCAGTCTGTCAGTAACGCTCTGGTGAGTTAACGCACTGCTTAACCACCCAGTACGATGCATCGTTGTAGAAACTAACTAGCTAGACTGTTTCCCCCTGTCGTTTGAACCACGTTAGTTAAACAGTGTAGAACTCATTAATGACATCACATGCAGGTGTTTATTAATATTTGAATGGGATGAAAGAAATAGAAGGTGCTGAATGTTAGCTTGCTTATTGTGTCCACATGTCATTTTAACAAGAAACTGCTTCTAACCACAGCTTGCAAGTTTGCGACGCTGTTTGCAAATGTTTGGTTACGGGAAACGCCAAATCACTGAACTATGTTGATAACGACGGAACTTGTGACCATAGTTGGTCGATGCTTTTGTGAAACGCACCCCTGTTTAGCTCCTGTCTCTATGAAGCCCCTCCTTCTGAAAAGCACACTGTGCTCTGATTGGTCGGCTGGAGCAGTGTGTTGTGATTGGTCGAGCGCTTCGAGTGTGTTTGGGAAATGTCCCGCCCCTTTCCATAACCGCCAGTTTAACACACTACTGACTAACTCAACCAGGCCCCGCCCCTTTATTCTGCGTATGAATTATTATAATGAGGAATATTGTGACGTGTTTTTACCAATTTTGTGGTGTAAGAAAAACACACATGGTTTTCCATGCAATGAAAGTGAATGGGGATTGAAGGAGCTTAAAAAATGACAAAGAAACGCCATAAAAGTACAAGGAAATAGTTCATATTCAAAATTAGAAACAGACCAAAATTTAAATAATTATTTTCAGAAAAACCTGTCAGTCATTAGTCATTTTATGTGCTTTTGTTTTAATATTGCTATTTATGTTTAATTTATTTTTCTCCAGGTTTAGTTTTTATATAGTTTTAGGTCTTTAGTTAGTTTTAAGGTTTGTGTCAGGCTCTTCTCATATAGAACCGTTCAGTAGTGGTTCCGGGATCCCTTTATAGATGCAGATTTCATTTATTTCATTTTAAAAAACATTGTATTATTTGAAACTGTTTCAGGGAGTTCAGAAACAGTGACACTCGCTACGGTTACATGCAACCAAATAATCCGCTAGTAATGGAATTGACGGCTCTAAACGTGTAAGAGTTTCGGACTCAGTGTGCAAGCACCTTTACTCCCGCTGGAGCGACTTTGGAAACCCTTTTCATGCTCAAACTGCAACATTAAACACACTAAATGATGAACATGGGGGAAAATCCTCATAGATCCTCTTTAATTGCTTCATCCCTCTCTCTCTGCAGCGCTGAAGGCAGTCACGTGTCCGGACAGAGCAACGGCCGAGACCCTCAGGCCCTGGCCAAGGCGGTCCAGATCCACTATGACACCCAGCACACCATGTACTTCGCCTGACGCCGGCCAGCAGGAGGCGCTCTTCTACTTCTACACTCCCTCCTCTCTCTCTGTCTCCTCCTCTTCCCGTTTCTCTATCGCGGCGTCGTCTGCAGCCAAGCAGTTCTGAAACTCATCCCTCAATCCAGGCGAAATATAGAAATATACCGACCTCGGAAGAACCAACCTCTACCAGCAGTCCTGCACTGAGAGGCTCCTGGCCTCCAATGCACAGAGAAAAAAATCAATTTGAGCCATTTTTAACTTTTCCTTTTCTTGTTTTTGATTTTGAATGTTTTTAATTTGTAATATACACTGAGTGTGAGCAAACCTGCGCCATTGGTCAGGGCAGCTCTGGCTCTCTTAGCTAAGCTGGACTCTGTCTACTTTTACCTCAAGCCACCATTGGCTGAATCTTGTCACATGTCTATTAGGGGGTGGGGGTGGGGCTTGCATGTTTGGGGGGGGGGGGGGGGGGGGGAGGGGTACTTGTTTTGTCTCCTTTTTATGGTTGTATTTGGACTCTCCTCAGTCTTTTACAAACGAGGTGACCTGGGTATCCATACCCATTACCCGCTACCGTTGTGTGTGTGTGTGTGTGTGTGTGTGTGTGTGTGTGTGTGTGTGTGTGAGTGAGAGTTCACGTCTCATGGTAGGCCACTGAATTGTAAAGGGAAATCTAGGAGCGAACTGCTGTAAATGCCTCGTTTTTTTATATTAACACACACAAAGATATATAAAAAAATATATAAATATTTACAACTCTATACGCATATTCCAGTTGATCTAACGGGCTTTCATAAGCTGATGGTTTTGTGTAGCAGTAGCATTACCCGTGGGCAAGCCGGGCTCGGTTCTGGTGCCATGCTGCCCGTGGCGAGACCGGACACGCATCTGGTTCGGATGGTTATTATTTGACCGGGTTGAAAGGTATGGCCATTGCACAGTTACAGACTAGGCTTGCAACATACAGCACTCTCCCTTCTTTTATGCATTTATACATAAGATTCAAATCAGATTTGTAAGAGTTTAATATAAATGTTTTTGTGGTAAACTTTAACAGTTTGTTAGAGTAGATAACCGTCGTTCTTGTCGTTTTAATGTCGATATTGATCAGTTGTCTGAAAATCGGTCGCGTAACTAATTAGGAGGCATTGTGTTTTTTTATAAAGCTTAAGTTCTTGTGGCGATGGTAATGAGGGCTCAAATCGCTTTGGTTTGTCCTCTTCTCATGTTCGAAATTATCAGTTTGAGTTTTAACTCCAAGTTAATGGCAAGAAAGTGACAAATCTGAACTTTTTAGGGAGGAGATAGCAATGTTCAGCAGTTATATGAATTTTACACTTTAAGTGTGTTTATTACTTATCTGTGTGTGTGTGTGTGTATGAACTTGAATCGATGATATGAATCTGAATGAACTTTCTCTTGCGTATTAAAGATAGGACACCGTGCATGAAGACACAGGAGCCTTTGGTTTGAGGGTTTCCAACGCGCACGCCTCGTCAGGGAGGACGCTCTCCGAAAAACCTTTTGTAATAAACCATCCGTAAAGCAGCAGGTTTGCTATGAATGAGTTTGAGCACCCGCCTGTCGTTGGCGTGAACGCTGGCCCCGTGGAAGGAGGAGGAACGGGCGAGGGCATCACATGCAATAAATTGGATTTAGGCGTCGAATAGGTTACTCAAAAGTCATGGCTTCCAGAGAGTACCGCGTTTGAACGGTGTACGTCTGTGTCCTTTTCCAGGCGGTTCGTTAAATTGTTACATGACAGTTTCTATCATGATATCATTGCAAAGCAATATAACCCAAAATCCAGAACAATTTAAAAGCTGTAATCGTCGATGTGGCTGTTGGTTGGAATCTTATTGCCGTTTGTTTATGTACTTATTTTGCTTGTATCAATCAGTGGGAATGTGCATATGGTGGACTAGCTCTTTTAGGCTATGTGGAAAAATGTTCAAATTTAAACTGTGCTCGCCTGCATGCCAGAGTATTGTTATGAAATATTTATTATGGCGCGGAAATTTAGTATTTTATTTTATTTTATTTTTTTTTTATGCGTAAATCAAATACAGTGAGACTGTTTCGAGTAGCGGTGTTGTCCGGGATTTTTAAAGTTTTCTCTGTAAATGTCAGTAACTCTGAGGGACAGATGTGGGGGCTGAAGGGGGGAGGATCTTGGTCTTTGCGAGCCCGAACCCAAACGAGGTACTTTCTTCAATCACCGGGCCACTAAGACGGACCTCCTCGCCCTTTCGTTCCGGTTCCCTCTTTGCTCTGTGGCGCCGCCCTGGTGGCTCCTCCACACTTCTCTCTGCGAAAGAATTACCTCTTTTAACCTCTTGTTTTGTTTTTAAGCCATTCTCTGCCCCGATTTAAAGAGAGCATGATTTTTTTTTTTTATTCCTATTTGATATATATGGCTTTGTTATTTGAAAAACGTGTATTGTAATTAAATTTTTTTGTTTCTATTACTGGTGTTTAGCTTTTTTTGTGCGGTTGTGTTCACGTGTTCTGAGCTGTGTGATTTGTCCGATAGCAATAGCGGGCACCTTTTCTTTGCCCTGCTGGGAACGCCTGTAGCTTCCCCCACTCGAGTGACCCGCCAGTTGCTGTATTGCTTTGTGACATTTAAAAAAAAATCTCCCCTCCTTTTTTTTTTTTTAGCCTGCAGGGAATATTTGTGTTATTGTGCAAAGTAATAAATTGGTATTTTATGCCTATAACACACCCATGTGTCCTGTCATTATTGAAGTTAGCCTACTTACTTTTTTTGTGTCAGTATGTATAGTACAGGTGATTTATCATAACTTTTTGTTTTTAAATGTTGATTTTTTTTTAAGGGACTTTTTCCAAAAATAGATTGATTTCCAAGATGGCATTGCCTGCTAATATCTAGAACTTAATGTTGTGATGAAGCACTATCCAGAGTAAATGGTTCTCTTTGTTAAATGTTTAAATACAAATGATTTTCTAATGCAATAGACCAACATTTTAAATTCAGCAACACTATTTTACAGTGTCCTTGTTACATATGCTACATGTACTTTAGTAATAACAGTAAACTTATTACATATACTTCAGTAACAACAGTAAACTTGTTACATTTGTTACATGTACTTTAGTAATTACAGTAAACTTGCTACATGTACTTTAGTAATAACAGTAAACTTGTTACACTTGTTACATGTACTTTAGTAATTACAGTAAACTTGTTACACTTGTTACATGTACTTTAGTAATTACAGTAAACTTATTACATATACTTCAGTAATTACAGTAAACTTGTTACATGTACTTAGATAATAACAGTAAACTTGTTACATTTGTTACATGTACTTTAGTAATTACAGTAAACTTATTACATATACTTTAGTAATAACAGTAAACTTGTTACACTTGTTACATGTACTTTAGTAATTACAGTAAACTTGTTACATGTACTTTAGTAATAACAGTAAACTTGTTACACTTGTTACATGTACTTTAGTAATTACAGTAAACTTGTTACACTTGTTACATGTACTTTAGTAATTACAGTAAACTTGTTACACTTGTTACATGTACTTTAGTAATAACAGTAAACTTGTTACACTTGTTACATGTACTTTAGTAATTACAGTAAACTTATTACATATACTTCAGTAATTACAGTAAACTTGTTACATGTACTTAGATAATAACAGTAAACTTGTTACATTTGTTACATGTACTTTAGTAATTACAGTAAACTTATTACATATACTTTAGTAATAACAGTAAACTTGTTACACTTGTTACATGTACTTTAGTAATTACAGTAAACTTGTTACACTTATTACATGTACTTTAGTAATTACAGTAAACTTGTTACATGTACTTTAGTAATAACAGTAAACTTGTTACACTTGTTACATGTACTTTAGTAATTACAGTAAACTTGTTACACTTGTTACATGTACTTTAGTAATTACAGTAAACTTGTTACATGTACTTTAGTACTAACAGTAAACTTGTTACACTTGTTACATGTACTTTAGTAATTACAGTAAACTTGTTACACTTGTTACATGTACTTTAGTAATTACAGTAAACTTGTTACATGTACTTTAGTACTAACAGTAAACTTGTTACACTTGTTACATGTACTTTAGCACTAACAGTAAACTTGTTACACTTGTTACATGTACTTTAGTAATTACAATAAACTTGTTACATATACTTTAGTACTAACAGTAAACTTGTTACACTTGTTACATGTACTTTAGTACTAACAGTAAACTTGTTACACTTGTTACATGTACTTTAGTAACTACAGTAAACTTATTACATATACTTTAGTAATAACAGTAAACTTGTTACATGTACTTTAGTAATTACAGTAAATCTTTATTAAAGATTTAACTAAAAAACCCTATAGGTACACATTAAGTACTATTACTCACTATTACTTTATAATTACACTATCAAGGACACCTTAAAATAAAGTGTAACCTTATATTCTGAAAATCTTACTTTCAGCTTTAGACACCATTTATTGTCACTATGGTAAAGAGCAGCTCAGGAGTTCTGATTCAAAGTGTTTTTTGTGTTACACTAAAGAAAGTAAGTCACAAAGCTATGAAATGAGGATTTTAGTTTTTTCCGGTGTCATTGGAGAGTTGCATTCGGTTTGCGGAGACCGATACCCACAGATCAGCTGTTGATATTCCTGCGCTCACACACCAGAGCTTCTGTGGGCTGCCACTCTCTCGTCTGTCTTTGTTTTGTGTCCCCTCTCTCGTTCCCGTGTCCTGTGCTGTTGTCATGACCACTGTTGCCAAGGAGAGCCAGAGAAAGGAAACTTAAACCAGGGATCTTGTACCCATAATATTTAATTCATCACCACAGACGCTGATGTCTGCACATGGAGCAGGACAAAACAAGGGCGAAATGACACAATTTTAAACCATTTATTTGTCTCTTTAGCAAATAACATTTAAAAATGCAAGTTATCCCCCCAAAAATACAAACACTATAATTCCTCTTAAAATCACCTTGCGAGGTATCCTGCTGGAATTGGTTAATTTGTACCTTTGTAAAAATATTCCTACTATTTCACAGACATGGAAATTCACACTCAGCCTGAAATCCAATACTTTTTTTGTGTAAAATATATTCATCATAACAACAACAACAAAAACGTGCATACTGTTGCAAAGTGGATTTTGCTGTCGGAAATGGCCAAAAATGTTATTTCTTTCTGTCTCTTAAATGAAATCTAGCACTCGTTTGCAACGGTCCTTCAAAAGGCTTGAGCATATTGTTGTTGGCCCATAGATTGTCTTTGTGTTAATTGATTCGCTCGCCCTCCCTCCCACCTCTGCTTCACTCCGTCTGCCTTTATATCCCTCCATCCGCTGCTTTCCTTACAGGTTGAGAGTGGCTTTGCTCAGCGGTGTTTCCGAACGGCACACTTGAGTCACCTGTAAGGGTTCCCGGGCCGGCCAATCGGCGATCGCCACTCTGAACGCAACCGACCAACCTGTGAAGGTTTTGTTGCTGGGAGGAATCACTTTTGTCTTTGCACAAGTGGCCTGAAGCACAGAACCCTTTTGTTTCTGCTCTCGAAAAGAGCAGTAAACCCAGTGTAAATTCAACGTAAAGATCTTGAAAAAGGAGAACGTCTTCCCTCCTCAACGGCTTCTATCCTTTTAGGTGTAATAGACTTTTCAAACGAAACTGTTGGATAATTTACAGAGGACTTTGCCATCGTTCAGACTGTTTGACGTTTGTTGGGTCCTTGGAAGTAATGCATCTTTGACAGCCACGTCACGGTATCAAATTCAATCGGCGTGACCCATTTGGGAAAGGCAACACCGGACTGGGTGGCAACAGAGACGCATGTCCCTGCGATAAGAGTGGATCTTTCTTTACTGAGAGGACTTTACAGTGGTGCCAGACCGACTTCTACCCTCCGGATGCGACTCCCATTGAAGTTTGATCAATCCCATGTATGCGAGTTGAGACAAGTGCTCTGAGTTCTTCAATTATTCATCACCTCAAAAAAAGACCAGGTGAAAGTGAACTAGTCTGAGAGAACAAAAGGCGGACTAGATCAAAACTTTGTTCTGAGAAAATTGGAAGACAAAACTTGCAAGGAGCTTTCACGAAGGGCTGACCAAGACGGATTGGCAAACATGGCCGGCTAGAATGTGGTTGAACAAAATTTTGCTCTGAGAAATTGGGAAGACAAAATCAAGAGATCTGGTAAGGAATTACTAAGCAAAACTAATTGCTGAGGATTGGCAAACGTGACCAAAAGACGGATTAAAACAAAATTTTGCTCTGAGATATTTGAGACGACACTGGCAAGGAACTTTCAAGGAGGACTGAGTGACGCTTCTGGCTGAGGATTGGCAAACGTGACCCAAAGACGAACTAAAACAAAATTTTGCATTGAGAAATTTAAGACAAATCTGGCGAGGAACCTTCTAGGATTGACAAACGTGACCCAAAGATGAAATAAAACAAATTTGCATAAAGAAATTTGAGACAAATTTGGCGAGGACTCTTCTAGGATTGGCAAACGTGACCCAAAGACGAACTAAAACAAATTTTGCATTGAGAAATTTGAGTCAAATCTGGCGAGGAACCTTCTAGGATTGACAAACGTGACCCAAAGACGAAATAAAACAAATTTGCATAAAGAAATTTGAGACAAATTTGGCGAGGACTCTTCTAGGATTGGCAAACGTGACCCAAAGACGAACTAAAACAAATTTTGCATTGAGAAATTTGAGTCAAATCTAGCGAGGAAACTTCTAGGATTGGCAAACGTGACCCAAAGATTTTTGCATTGAGAAATTTTAGAGATTTTTTGAGGAGGACTGAGCGGCGCTTCTGGCTGAGGGTTGGCGATCGTGCCGACCTCTGTGGCCAAGTAGGGCTGAGGCAATTATCCATAGTTGTAGCCCCTGCAGCGTAAAGGTGTCGTCGAGGCTGTGGCCCGAGGAGGCGTGGTACTCAGAGGGTGGCGAGATGGTGAACACAGGGATGCAGCTCATCAGCTTCACCTGTGCCGTGACCGGCTGGGTGATGGCCATCGCCGTGACCGCGCTCCCCCAGTGGAAGGTCACGGCCTTCATCGGCAGCAACATCTTGACGTCGGAGATCGTTTGGCAGGGGATCTGGATGAACTGCATCTACCAGACCACCGGCCACATGCAGTGCAAGACCTACGACTCCATGCTGGCTCTCCCGCCCGACATCCAGGCGGCCCGAGCGCTGATGTGCATCGCTATCTTCCTGGGATGGTTATCCTGCACCGTGTCTTGCTGTGGAATGAAGTGCACCACTTGCGCCGGGGATGATCGTCATGCTAAGGCGGGTATAGCGCTGTCCGGCGGGGTGCTCTTCATCCTGACGGGCCTGTGCGTTCTAGTCCCGGTTTCTTGGACTGCAAACACTGTGGTGCAAGACTTCTACAACCCGAATGTTCCCCTCCAGCACAAGCGAGAGCTGGGTCAGGCCATTTACCTGGGATGGGCGTCTGCGGTGATTCTCATGATTAGCGGGGCGGTTCTGAGCAGCACTTGCCCACACATGGAGAGAGGAGGGTATAGACGCGGGTACATGGGTCGTAGCTTTGCAAACTCCAGGCCTTCTGCTCCCGATCTTCCCAAAACTATCACCACCAGCACCCTTCCTCTCAAGGAGTACGTATGATGGAGAGAAATTAAGGCTCAAAAGGGACAATAATTAAAGATGCACTCAGTACTTTTTTTGTTTTTGTTTCAATGGACGGATGCATTTTGTGGCAATTGAAGTCCAATCATTTATCTACTCTGTTTCTCCACTCCTTGTGTTTGGTAAATCGGACACATGATGCTGTTGACTTTTTCGTTATATTGTCCTTAATATGCATATTGTTATACTGCTGGGTTTGCTTTTGTTTAAGGGCACTTTTATGTTTAGGTTTTTAAAGCTTTATATTTAAAGTCGCCCTGTAGTCAATCAGTTTATGTCTTAAAGCTCATCTGTGATCACCAAAATGTTTTTCCTTGAAAAAAAAAATGCCTTAAAATATCTTGAATGTAACTCGACACCCTCACTCATTTAGTATGCGCGGCTCTATGCAAATGAGCCCCGCCTCCACTCACTCAGCTCAGAGATCCACTGGTTGACGATCACACGTTGATCTGATTGGTTACAAGGTCGTTTGTGACGTCAGAAACACCAGCGATTTCAAACTGTGTTTTTGAGACTGTCTTAAGGAGGAAATACTCAGCAATGCTGTCGACTTATGAACTTACACATGGTTTAATGTTTTAAATAATTAATGGTGTGTCTTAAAGCGTATTAAAAACACCACATAGACACATACACAACCTAAAAGCTGGATTTTCACCACAGGCGAATTTCTGCATATCTAGTGGCAACAAAATGCAATACAATCTAATTGGATCAACCAATGCTGCGAGTTTAGAGTGGGATTACCAGTTTGTCTGAACAATGGTAAACAGGAGTGTTTGAAAATAATTTTTGCAATTCTGTTTGGTGACACAATCTGTAGCTTTAAAATATGTCATTTCTGCACCACTAGCAAAAATGAAATTGAATCAAATAATAATGATTGCCAATTACCATTGAAAAATAGATTGGCTCGCCCCAATAGCTCGTTTTTTAACTTACCTGAATTGTGAGACAGTGTTCTCAATGACATCTCAACATGTCCGGCTCATTAAGGGTGAGAGTACATCACTTTACATCTCAAGTGCATTATTCATTTCTCTAGGAGTAAAACTTTTTAACGTGTGAAGATGTACTGAGTGCACCTTTAATTAAAGCCGGTCTAGTAGAGCGAGATCAGTGTTCGAGTGCTGATTCTGCAGTGGGTCCAAGAAACATGTTCTTTCCCTAACGTGTGTCACTCTCCGCCTCTTACTGGTGTTTATTCAGGTTCTGTCCTATTTATGAGTGCTTTAGTTAGATTTTACGTCGTAATTTGACTTTGGTCACTTTAGTCTGGGGAACATCTTCACTTATAACTACGACTTTTGCCTCAAACTCGTAATTACTGCTTATTAATAGTTAGGAAGGTAGTTGTTAAGTTTAGGTATTAAGGGATGAAGAATATGATCATGCAGAATAAGGCATTAATATGTGCTTTATAAGTACTAATAAACAGCCAATATCTTAGTAATATGCATGATAATAAACAACTAGTTAATAGTGAGAATTGGTCCCCAAACTAAAGTGTTAATTGGTTTTCAGACCAATAGTATTATCTATGGGCTAACTGAACTCTTAGGCCCATTTTGCAGTGTTTTATTCTCATGTAAATTGTAAGTTATCTTGTGTTTTGTAGACAAATGTCAACACAACGCTCTGTTCACTGTGATTTCTCTATTTATTGGAAATGTGTGTGTTTGAACCATTTTAGGAATAAAAAGGATGTGTGATGTGATATTCAATAACAACAGTGCATTTTATCAATATAAAGAATAAAAAGCATTACATAATCCTCTGGTGCTCTTCGGTCCAAAAAAATTGATTTTAAATTCATTTTTGACCGAAATTTTTTTTTGTACTTCATCAGAATGATATGAAATTTGGTAAAGGTTTTGGCACTTGCTGTGTGAACACAAAAAATAACTGGTGGACATGATTTGAAAAGAGTAAATGGTCCCACTTGTATTTTTTATGGTAAATTAATTTCATCTACTTTCATTTCAAGCTAATTTTTTGAGATATCAACCTCAAATTTGGAACAGCAATTTTTAAACTTCATCAATAATCTGCGAAGTGTCGTCTTTAAAAAGAGATCAAGCTTACGTCTTTTGCTCCAAAGCATTCCAGATTTTTGACAGTTTAAGTTGGAAATTTCAGTTACACTTTGTTTTAAGGTGTCATTGTTACAGTGTAATTATATATATAAGCACTGAGTAATAATAATTAACATGTACTGACTATAGGGTTATAGGATTAGGGTTTGGTTGAGGGTTAGTTGCATAATTTACTGTTATTATTATGGTAAGTACATGTAACATATGTAACAAGGACACTGTAAAATAAAGTGTTACCGAAATTTCATTTTCAGGTCTATTCTCAAAGTGAATAAATGTATTATAACTACTGCATAAATACATTGTAGTACCATAAAAAATTATCTTAAAAAGACAAAATATTAAATAAAAAACTCAAATATAGTACAATCATTTCACTGAAATAAAATAAAATTATGAACAGTACCAGAGGATTAAATAACCAGATTTATTAAAATAGAGCCCTGCTCTTACAGTGATGCTGATGTACAGTCCTGCAAAGAATATTAAAAAAATAATATGAATTAATTAATGTGAGTTCCATGGAACTAGAAGCACTGCATGTGTATCCGGATGACAAACTCTCTTTATTAAGGATCCTTTGTTGCGATACTGTGGAAACGAGCTCTTGATAATCTGACATTCATTCAGTCTCCATGAAGAATGATACTTGACTCAAAGCATCTGAAACACACACACAAAAATATTATATATATATATATATATATATATATATATACACTAAACATGGTATAAAATATGTCTCTTATGATCACAAAACATTTTTTACAGCTGTAACCATAGATATCCATAATAAAGGCTAGATGTCTCGTCCGCGCTGCTGGCCAATGGAGGTCGACGTCCGCACTGGCGGCCATCTTGCCACAGGCAGCTCGCTCACTCGTAACATTGTGGTTTAATGGTGCAAGTACTTTTTAAATAACCATAACTTGCTCAATTTTCGACCGATTTTCAAACGGTTTGGTTTGTTATAAACGTCAGAGATGTAGTTATGACACTGCATACTTATGAATAATAAGTGTATAAATATATAATCATCCAGAATTATATTATAGCCCCGTTAATAACGTTTGTAAGAAACCAAATTGTTTGTAAATCCGTCAAGATTTCAACGAGATAAGAGTATTTGTGTTCGTGCTGATCATGCATCTCACATCAGGCACCACAGAGCCTTGCCTTTGACAAGATGGCCGCCGGTGATGACGATAGCGACTCCGCCGTAAGACATCTAGCCTTTATTATGGATATCTATGGCTGTAACCAGTTCAGTGCTAACCACTTGTAATCAGAGACAGACGTGAGAATGGGCCATGAGTGTGTCCTTATCTAATGAATACAGTGGAAATACCTGCGATTCTCTGTTCTCCACTTGCGGAGTGAAGAGATTCCCATCGCTTCGGTGCCGTTTCCATCAACACAAGGTCACTGGGTGTCAGCGCCTGCAGGAGCGTCCTTCTCCGCACTAATCTGACCAGACGAGCTGAGGAATTCATCACTGCGTGTGTGTAGTTCACAGAGAGCTGAGCTGTCGTACCGATACGAGCCGCTGAAGTGACACGGGAGGAAACAATGTATTTCAATGCTTTTAGAATTACTCGCAAAAGCGTTACGTTCCCTAACAAAACCGCATGCAAATAATGTTTCCTCCCATTTTATTTCCGTAAATAGATGCACAGAAACTTTTATCGAAAGACCAGCAAGACTTCGTCGGCATGAAACGGAAGTGGCGTTTTTTTTCTTCCCTATTGTGACGTGAAACTTTTATCAAACAAGATCAAAGGTAGACCTAGGGCTGGGTATCGTAACAAAATGTTCGATACCGATACCGATACCGATACCTTGACTTCGATACCGGTTCCTGAACGATACTTTTTTCGATACCAATTTTGTTTAACAATATAACATTACCTAATTTTTATTTTTTTTGTTCAGTTTGTTGACTTTTTTACACTCATATTTTGAGTATGTAAAAAAGCACCAATGCTGAAGTTTTCTATGTTTCCTAATCATTTAACATGTATTCTTTACTTCAATGAGCTCATTGTTTCTTCCTTAACTTAATGCATTGTTTAACAATGAAATTGAATGAAAATTAATAGAAATGCATTACACTGTCACCTCTGATAACAGATAACTCTAAATTGTAATTTAGACACATTCATTTTCTGTAAAGCTGCTTTGAAACGATATGTATTGTGAAAAATGCTATACAAATAAATGTGAATTAAATTAAATATAGGCTACTAGGGGGCGGGATATATGCCTCGCGCTCCGCACACATGAAGCTGCCGCAAAGCACTGGCAAAAGTAGCCTAATGATTATGGATGTGTCGGGAAACAACAGCAAGGAGATATTTTAATTGTTTATTAATGAACAAGTGTTTACTAATGGTGTGTTCACTGTTCACACCGAACGCGAATTTAATTATTTGCGCTAGTAGATTAGATACAAAGTCAAAGACGCGGATAGACGCATCATTCGCGCCGGGCGTCGCGAATGATGCGAATTGGGCGACGCGTTTTGAACTCGAGCGGAAGATTGAAGCGTCTAACTAGACGCGATAGACGCCTATTTGACGCTCTATTCGCATTCGGTGCGCTTTGTATGACACACCGCTTTGCCTTATCAGATTTACCGTGTTACCGGTCTTGGCAGCAATTATCTTGTCGAAAATATTGCATCGCGTGCTTCTGGCAAACACACACACACACACACTACAGCCTCACATGCGACAAGCCAAGTCTCTGGGCAGCCGCGTAAACTAGTGTTTTTCCTCCACAGCCAATCATGCTGCATGCATGTTTCACTGACGTTGACGAGATTAACCACTTAGGTACCGAAATTTGGTACCGAAAAACAAGACATGTTTCGATACTCGGTAGTACCGAGGCAATTCGGTCGGTACCTAAAAAGTACCGAACTCGGTACCCAGCCCTAGGTAGACCATCAGAGAAGAGGAAGTTATTTAGATTCAAGATCACCAGGAACATCAATTTAAAGTCCCCCTGTGGTGAAAATCCATCCATTTTTAATACGCTTTAACACACGCCGTGTGTAAGTTCATAAGTCGACAGCATTGCTGAGTATTTTCTGCTTAAAACTGCAGTGAACCAAAGACAGTCTCAAACACACGGTTTGAAATCGCTGGTGTTTCTGACGTCACAAACGACCTTGTAACCAATCAGATCAACGTGTGATCGTCAACCAGTGGATCTCTGAGCTGAGTGAGTGAGTGGAGGCGGGGCTCATTTGCATATTCAAAGAGCCGTGCATACTAAATGAGTGAGGGTGTCGAGTTACATTCAAGATCATTTAAAGCATGAAGAACTTTTCTTCAAGGAAAAAACGTTTAAAAATTTAATTTTGGTGTTTTAAGTGATCAAATTATTGACTACAGGGGGACTTTAAAACAATAATAATGTAAATTTTGATTTCATGGTGACTTTAAGGATACTGCATACGAAAGTGTCGTTCTGAATCCTGAAGCCACTCTAGCATGTCTGAGATGGAGGGACACACGGGTGATCTGGACACACACGCAGCAACGTCAAGAGTGTGTGTGTTTCTCTCATAGAGCTGGAAAACAGCCGAAACCTGCTGGCCGATGGCATCTCGCACTCGCCGGAGAGCGTCCCTGCAGACAAACACACCGTTACACCGTGCAGTGCTAATGGGGGACACTAACACACTCATTTACTTGAGTTCTACACTTGAGTACACTTTTTGAGTATCTGTACTTTACTTGAGTATTATTTCTTCTGGAAACATTTTACTTTAACCTCACTACATTTAAAAGACAAATATCTTACTTTTTACTCTACATTTCTGTCAAGGTCCTTGAGTAGAAAGTAGTAAAGTCAGTCAGAGGATGATTATGGTTGGAAATAAAGATGATTATGGCTGTCTTTTTTTTTTTTTGTCAATTCAGTTGTTTAGTTTCTATAGGTTTTATAACATTCTAAAAGCTCTTAATTCCACAGATACTACTAACTGGTATGTGTACTAGTAACTTCAGATGCATAAGGTACTGTAAGTATACAACAATAATAAAACAATGCATTGGCGTTTACTCTTTACTTTTGATACTGAATTACTTTTAAAAACGAGTACTTCTGTGCCTTTACTTATGTAAAAATCGGTCTTTTCAACTTTTACGGAGTAATATTTGAACAGTAGTATCTGTACTTTCACTCAAGTAAGGAAGGTGTGTACTTTAATCATGAAACGGGACTCACATGTTCTCTGCTAGTTTCCCGAGCGCTGTATCCACAGCCAGAGAGAGTTTGTAATGAAGGCGTTCGTGTAAACCAGGGAAACTAGCGAGAGGAGTGTTTGCGAGCTGGACGTGTTTCAAAGCCTTTAACTGCACTGCAATGTTCCCTATAGAGCTCAGGAGAGGCTCGCAGTCCGCCAGTGCACTGTCCCACACGGCTTTATTCGCTTGCAGAACCGCAAAGCATTGCTTGAGCTCTTGGTGCAATGATAATAAAACTGAACTTGACATTTTTAAACTCCGATGTTATTTACAAAGAATTCATATTACAAAAACATTAAAGATAACATTTAAAGCTCATCCAAATACTTATTTTATCTTATAAACACATCATATCTGTGACTGAGCGTATAAAATCATCCCGTTTCCACATGTGAGAATAGCGCTATGTTTTTTTTCCGGGGAAATGTCTCATCAACATCATCCACCAATCCGCTTGATTCTTTCTGCAGCCGTAACAGTGAAACACTCAACCATTGGCCAGAATCTTCATGTACTGATCCTATTGGTCAGAACGCGGAGCTGCTTACAAAGCGACGGTCAAAGCTGCATGCTGATTGGCTTAGAGATGTAGCAGCGTTAAATTTGAAAAGTTCTTCCTGTTTCCTAACCGCCTCAGTCAGTGAGACGCACCGTTAAAACCAACACACACAGGGTTATTAGGGTAAGAAAAACATTAATTTGATTTAATTGACTACCACATACGAGCGTTATCGTCGCGTGGCTGAAGGAATCTGTCGTGTTTGTTGGTCAGTTTCATCATGGCGCCCAGAAAACGCACGCAAAATGCTAAAACCAAGAAGAATCCCAAAACTCCCAAACTGGAAGCTTTTCTGCTGGATTTCGACGACGAAGGTTTCTTACTTTACTCGCTGTATTCTGATTACACAATGTTTAGGCTGTATTTTGTCTATATTTTCTGCTTATTCTTTGTTTTCAGTTCATACCATTGTAGAAAGACTGAAGGAGAAGACAAACAATCTTCTGAAAGATGCGGATAATCTTTATAAAACGGCTCTGATCAAGCTTCCCATGGCCGTGAGGAAGATGAACTGGATCGAGTACTGTAGTAAGATACTACTCTTTCTGTTTACCACATCTGTCAAATATCATCATTCGTACAGTAGTCAACATTTGAAGTGGATCAAAATCTTTCATCAAACTATTCATATTTCGATACCCGTTCTTGCCTTGGGACAACTTTGACAAACTTTTTTGATCCACTTCAGATGTTGACTACTGTGTATATATATATATATATATATGTATGAAGAGTTTGGTTCCAAAACGCAATAAATCCATTTAGATTCATTTGAGTAAAAATGTGTTTTCTTTACCAAGAAAGTGGAAAGATGGAAAACAACCACTATTTTCTGTTTCAAACTTTCACATAGCATTTGTAGGTCATAATAACAAAAAAAATTAAAATCCAGGTTTTGATTTTCAAAGATTTATTATAAAAACCGATTAAAAAATGCAATTAATCCATTGAATCAATATAAAAGTTTTTTTTTTTCAGATTGAAACTGTTGAAAATACACAACAACGTAAGTTTATTAGTATAATTTTTTAGTAAGTTTTCACAGACAAAAACACGTACTTTCAAAGATTCACATATTATAGTATCAATTTTATATCACTTGTTTAGGCCTATAAGATTTTTTTAAAGATTTTTATTCAACCCATAGCCCTGTTGAGCAAGGTAAAGGAATAGCTATCAATAGCTCACAGTGGTCTTGCTCAACAGGGCTATGGGTTGAATAATGCCAGAGTTATGCTTAAAGTTTTAAACAATGAATAAAAATCACATTCATTTTATACACTGAATTTGTTGTCTTGTGCATACTATAAATCCATTGCATTAATATAAA
This sequence comes from Tiaroga cobitis, assembly GCA_030578255.1. Taxonomy (NCBI): domain Eukaryota; kingdom Metazoa; phylum Chordata; class Actinopteri; order Cypriniformes; family Leuciscidae; genus Tiaroga; species Tiaroga cobitis. The sequence continues at coordinate 943,112 of CM060609.1, read as the reverse complement.
ATGTGTAAAACTGTTCAAAATAGAACTGTACAGAAGATTGAAAACATTTTTCCTCCTCCCGAGTGCCTCATCTTCTTAATCTCCTCACGTAAATGATTCGGTTTCGATGCCTTACGTTTCTTACTCACCGCAGAAACAACCACAGGTTCATCAATGCCGTCAAAATTATTCATTTTTTTGTTTGTTTGTTGATCGAAAAGTACAAAATAGATAAGAAAAACTAGGAAGCCGGGTGTATTTAAGGCGCTGCTGCCGTTACTGTTTACATTGCGTGGAATGGTGCGTTGTGATTGGTTGAGCGGATATATCGTATTCTGCAGAGAAGGGAGACTGGCGTTTGTCACGGTTTGGAAAGAAAGGGAGAAAACATGACAGAATAACACGGCGGATATCGCATTTTACTTAAAATCAAACATTGACTTTTCAATACCAACCAGATACAATACTGATTTTTGCAGTAACTATTTTTTTTTTAAATGCCGTTTATCGCGTTTTGGAACCAAACTCTTCATATATATATATATATATATTAGTGCTGTCAAACGATTAAAATATTTAAGCGAGATTAATCGCATTAATGTCATAGTTAACTCGTGATTAATCGCAATTATTTTGATCTATTCTAAATGTCTCTTGATTTCTTTTTGTCCCATTATTATTATTTTTTCTCATTTTAATGCTCTTATCAACATGGAAAAGTGGATCGGCTTGCTTTGTGCAAATGTTTTTTTATTGAAAACAACATTGGCATACACTGTGTTCAATTTCACATTAACATTCTCACTTGGAGCAAATAATCTCTCACACAATGTAACACTGTCCATCAATAAAAGGGTGAAAGAAATACTGACAAAGTCCTGATAGTGACGAGGGGGCGGAGAATTTGCATCGTGTGTGTGTGTGCTTGGCCATCATCAAGTGGTGTTTCAGAGTGGACGCGCTGCGATCGTGATGATGATAGCTCAGTTCACAACGACAAAACACACAGATCGCTTTGGTCTTGTCAATGGAATTTGGCAACTTTTTAAAAGGCAACTTTTTAAAAGTAAACTTTCCATTCAGAATCTTATTGGCATCCATTTCGGCGTCTCGCGCTCGCCATCCACTCAAAGCGTAACGTTAACCTACTATTTGGCCGGCTCGCAAGCCCAAACGAGTCTGTTTCTGGTCTAGCTAGATCCGCTTACGCTTTGGTCGACGAAGCATCAAAACGTCCTCGTGCGGCGCAAGCCATTGAAATTAATGGGATTCATAGCGCAGCGCATTGCAAAGCGTGTGAAAAAAGCTACAAAGTTTGGTTGGCCAAAAAGACCGTTAATCACGCGATAAAAAAATTTGACACCGTTAAAATGGGTTTGAGTTAACGCCGTTAATAACACGTTTAACTGACAGCCCTTATATATATATATATATTACACTACTGTATAACTTTTTTTTTTTTTTTTACAAATAGTCCATGTAATTTAGTCTCTCGGTTATGGTCATAAGAGACAGGCATAATAATGTAAACAACTGGAAAAAATGGCAAAGCAATAAGAATATCATGTATCTATACTTCTCATTTTACCTTCAGATATAGAGAAGCCAAAATCACAAGTGGACGATTCAAAGGTACATCCACTAAACAAGTTACTTACACCAATGTTTGTCAAATCCATCACTGTTGTTCTTGATTTTAAGTCTCTCTCTCTCTCTCTAGGTGAGGGAAGAAGCTGCTCAAGTGGAGCTTGCTATTGCTGAGAATCATGCGATTCCCAAATGCGCTGGAAAAGGTACTTTTTGTATCCTCCGTCATCTTGTAAAACATCCTCTCCGGCCTTCTCAAAGCTGATTTCTCTCTTTCGCCTCATTTGCAGAAGCGAAGAACGGTGCAAACTCAGAGGATGAAAACATCGCTCCTCTGAAGTCTACGGTGAAGAAGGTTTGTGCTAGCATGGGTTTTGTAATCTACATAACGGCATTCAAGTCAGGTCTTCAGTTATTGTATTTACATATATTCGTCATTATAAATCTGCCAACTGAAGTCACCTGTGAATAAATATGCACATCTACATTAAGACTTTTAAACAGCCCTATTCGGACGGTAATTGTTTCTCATGGGGTCGTAAGGTATTTTCAGCATTTGTAGGGGTTAGTCTGTGATTTTATTGCTGTCCGAATGCAAAATGTCGGTGTTTTCCTCCCACCACCGTGTAAAAATCCCAGACCGAATTACCTACTGTTTTTTGACAAGGTTGTGTTGTAATTTAACTGACGTCTGAATCCACATCTCTGAGTTTTCAAGAAGAGATCACCTTCAAAATTCACTGTTTAAATGCTTTTTGACCCCTGCCGAGCACCGTACGACGTACAATAACTGCTGCGCTTCACTGTAATCTGCATGCATTTTAAAGATGTACACTTTTATTACTGAAATGCTCAAGTATTTACCAGAACCATATTTCATCAGCGCTCCACCTCCGCGAACAAAAAGGAGAAAGAAAAAAGCATGTAAACATTTGAAACGGGACATTATTATGACGACAATATGATTCGTATTCGTATTATTCCAAGCATATGACATTTTAGCAATTACTGTCCGGATAGGGCTTAAGTAGGACACGTTATCAAAATGATTCCAGTTCGTTTTGCAAGTTTACACGGAGATGAAAACATTTTTCATCATTTTTCTAAACTTGAGCATGGTTTGTGTTCTCGATCCACTAAACGCTGTCGTGTAAACGAACGGCCGGAACACATTAAGGGTCTTCTGTAGAGCGGTGTCGTGTTAGCGGCCCCTAAGTTAATAACTGATGATCTTTGCAACGGAAGTGAATCAATCAAAACTAACTTTATCTGGACAATAACTTTATTCTAGAGCGGCTGTAAAGCCTAAACACTCTCTGTTACTGTAATCTCCTGTTATCACTGTAAAGCTGCTGTGGAACATCTGTGTTGTTAAAGCGCTGTATAGATGAAGATGTCTTGACATTAGCGGTAGCTTATATTTATGCATTTGACAGACGAATTCAAGGTATACTTTTTATCAGTTAATGCATTCCCTAGGAATCAAACTCATGACCTTTCCCTCCCAAGACTCATGCTTTACTGTTTACGCTACAGTTATTTGCGTTTAAGAAAACGCTTTGTGTACAGAAGCCTGACTCTGTTTCTCTTTAATGTGTCTGATGTAGAAGAAGGCCTCAAAGAAGGCGCCGTCGACGTCCAAGAAGGCCAGAGCTCTCTCCATCAGCAAACAGAGCAACACCATCCAGAGGTACAGTGCACCATGTGATCGTCACTAGTGGTGGAGCGGGGCGCACAGTTCACGGTTCGGCTCATTAACGGTTTTCGAGCCTCGGGTCATTTTTCGGATCAGCAACATTTTTATATATATATATTGGGTGCTTTTCACTTATTATTTAAAGCTCACTTGAAGGTCTTCAATAGCTACCACATCAAAAACTACCAGCGTACCTGATAAAGTTCACACATGATTAAAAACGGTCAGTAATAAAATAAGAACAAATACACAAATTACAAACAGAGGTGAATAATACATAGTTATAAAGTCTAACAGTGGTATTCAGGTACAGAAAGGAGTAATTAAGCCTAAATGTAAAATAACACTATTTGTTCACTGTAGAAATTAAATAGTTTCATCTTTGTTAAAGCTGTATTTTGTTGTTTTAATATTAATGACAGACGACAGTATATAATATTAGGTGTGTGCTGTCTCTTTAAGACCGACTGCATGAACCAAAAAAACATTCGTTTCTTTCTAAACTGTTTACTTATGACACAAACGACTGAATGGTTAACGAGACGGCCATTTAGACGGTATTATGACATAATTTATGGCAAGTAAACATGTATTCAATCCTCTCTCTCAGCGAGTGTGTGTGGCTGTGCGCACCGATAACGCGCGAGTCCTGAGTTTCGCCTCTTCCGCGGTAAAAATTGTTTCGCATGCAATTTGTTTCCAAGATAGTTTGGAATCGCGTGCGTGCCGAGCCGCGGGGTCCGATCCACGCTTTTCCTCCCAGAAGCCAGTGTTCGCTCTTCTGAAGTTTCAATCCGCTTGCTTTCTGTACGCAGATCTACAAGGAAGCCCCTGATCACTCCTGCGAGGAGCTTCCTCGAGGCCTCGGTTATCGGCTCCACGCCGCTCATCACGCCGCGCTTCGACCCCAGGTCAGGAGCTGCACATCAGCCGGCTTTGCTTGATCAATCAACATTTAACTTTTTTTGTCTTTATTTAATGTTTATTGCCTTTTCAAAGCAATCAATGTGCATTAAGACAGTTTTGTTTTGTATGTTTAATATGCAAATGAGGCAGTATCTGAATAAATCTGCATACTAGAACCGAAATATGAACATTTTGATAAACCCAGGTTTAAAGTTCATGTTTTATTTTGAGTTAGTTTTTTATTTTTGGATTCTCTTTTTATCCCTCCAACAAATCAGAACATGCTGTAAACAGACAGAAAGCATGTTTTTACCATATATGAATAAAATGTCCTGTGAATCAGGCAAGTGATGTATGAAAACCTCAGTAAAACTGCTCAAACTAAACGTACGAGCACATTTCACACCTGGCTTTACATGCTGTCAAAAGTCCTCATCAAAATCTAAATAACGATTATATACAAATGAATCTGATCAAAGTCTGGGAAACATGACGTTAAGGACTAATGTGTGTGTGTTCGAGCGGCATGAATCTGGATAAATCGAGAATCACAATTTGTTTTTTGCTTCTGAATAGTAATTTACTAGAGGTTCTGACAAAATGTTAATTCCTGCAGTTAATCATTCGTAGTTTTAGAAGTTACTTTTTAAAAACAAATTGGTTTAAATTAATGATTCAATGACTCTCATAAAGACGTCACTTTCATTACTGGATGAATCAGTGTTTTTGAAGGGATATAAATGATTCAATGACACACGTTTAAGTCACTTGGCGCCACCTAATGGTGTAACGAAGTAATTGATACAATTATTTGAAGCGTCAAGTTTCTTTCAAAAGTTGATATACTCTATTTTGATCGCTACATCAGTGTTTATATCTGACCTATAAACCTTTACCCCAGTGCCTCTGTGATAATCTGCATAAGACAGGAATAATAACTGTGTGTTTGTAAAGACGGTTTCTGCTCTCTCTGGATCAGAACGCAGATCTGAATGTTCGCTGAAGCTCGTGTGTTTTGTCTGTCAGATTGCCGAAGACTCCAGGATTGAGACTTGCGCGCCACAGGGAGAAGATCTACAGCATGTCGGTCAACGGTTCGCCGATCGCCGGCGGCGGGGAGGACGTGGTCATCAGTGTCCCGCTGGGAAACGGAGAGGTCAGTGGCCGCCGCTCAGAAAACCGCGGTGATAAAAATAAATCCAAGTGAACAACAGCCTATATATATATATATACAAACAAGCAATAATTATAACTGGTTCAAATAAAGTATCAGAGTAAGTGATCATATGGGTTTTATTAAACAACACTGTTAAAATGCACCTTGTAAAGTAAATGAGATAAACATAACTTGTGTACATTTACGTATTATAAGAAATGCCTACAGAAGGTGATGGTTGTTCTTACAATCCTTGTGTAATATTGGCCAAACATTGTAACATTGGCCAACATTTAAATCAAATATCCACTTAATCTATTATGGCATTTCAAATGTTCCTAATATTGTTCTGTGAGTCCCCAACAGCAGTTTTATATGCATGCAATGACAAACACTTTTGTTGTCTTATAATATGCGTTTATTTTTACCGAATTTGCTCACCGACTCTCAAATGATTCGTTCAATGACTCATTTTTCCAAACCCCTCCTTTGCGTGACGCTAATCTGCGGTGATTGGTCAGATGACCCAGTCAGTTATTGTTTGCGTTAGCCCAACGCATAAACATATTGATAAAGCACTGCAGTACTACAAGGTATTGCTCTATTCTTTGACAACTCCAATAACAACGACATTTCACGCATTTAAAAAAAAAATTGACATTGGAGACCTAGAAGCTGCGCTGAGCTTACACAACACAAACACATACTTGAGCATGCCACAAAACACATAAAAGCAACAATTATTAATAATACTTACAGGTTGTGATTCGGAGGAGGAAGCTGATCCAAATAAAATTGGTACTGAACCTTCCTTCCCATCTTATTCAAATAACTTGTCAAGTTGACGTCATCTCGATAGAGAAAAAGCATCGTTCGTCTATCGATTCGTATCAGCGACTCAGAGTCGACTCTTACTTTTTAGAGACACAACTTTGTATACGGTGAACTTTCATATTTAAAACTTTGCAGGATGTTTTTGTTCACGTAGATCTGTTACACACTACATGAAGGGTCATTTTCAAAATTCCATAATAGGTTCCCTTTAATATCTGGTCACTTCTGTGTAATAGAAATGCAACAGCCGAATTTATTTTGTGCAAGAAGTTTTCTATAAAAAATTCCATGTTATTCGCTTTGCTCCGCTAATGTGTTATTTCGCTAACACTGCGTGGCCTGTGCGCACTAGCTTGCTTGATTATCGTTAGTTACGTGCATTTACACGTTACGTTAAGTGTTTCCCACGCGTTACGTTGCCTAATGTATCTTACAAGGTCACATGACGTAACCTTGCTCTCTCTTGATGTGCGTGTCCACATTAAGTCCTTGAGTTTGAAGTGTGCCTGAGGTGTGGGAACCCTGATAATATGACGACTTGTTTGTTTCCTTGGTTTTATTGTGTTTGTGATATTTGTATTGTTGTAATTGAATTTTTGCCATGAAAATAGCCTTGGATGCTGACATGGCATTTAAACTCTTTCTCTCTCTCTCTCTTCATGTGTCAGTGTGTGCAGCTGCTGGCCAGTGAGATGGACTCTGTGGATCTGAGTCGGCTGGACCAGAAAGCCCTGCAGAGCATCAGAAACCTGCAGGTACGACCCGCTCTGAGTTTGACTTTAATCAGGCTTTCTCTGGGTCTTCATTCGCTCAAATCCTTATGAAGGTCTTAAATTCAGAGTCATCATGGCATTACATGTACATCTTCCTCAGTGTTCTCGTCCTGTTTTACACTACAAATATCTAAGCCTCTTTAAATCAAGAAAGATCCATTGACTTTAAAGCGAGCGCTAATATCTGTCAGATGAGTTATCAACTTCCCTTTGGGTTATGAAGATTTTCCTGAGCTCTCGGGTCGAGATTTTGTTCTTGTTTTAATCATCGACTCACTAAATTTCACAGAAAGCAAGACTTGATTTTTTCTGGTTTTGCAGTAAATGTGTCATGATATAACAGGTCCTTAAAGCCTTAAAATGTCTTAAATTCAGATTCGATGGGTGTTAAATATTTCTGGTCACGTTACCGCTAAAATCTCCCCAGTGTGACGGACCCAATGTGCCTCCGATAACCAGCGACACATCGGATCGCGAGAATGACTCTGATTCTAGAGAATGATTTTATTACATAAACAGCGTTTGATCATGTTTCGTGAGGCTCGCCCGTCTCTGAGAGATTATACAGCGAGAAATCAAAACAAACGAGCGTAACGGCACACATACTGAGGTAAAAATTCAAGATGTTGAGTTTTTTATTTATTTATAACACATGGTATAGTTGAGTTGTAACATCACATGACGGGAGCTATTTTGCTGAATACTCTCACGATTGCAAATGTTACATTGATTTTAGTTCAATATACAAGTAGTTGATATTCAATTACTTAGATTAAACATTAAATATTACATATACGTTTGTAATATGTGTATTTCCATCACAGGTTTGGTCTTAAATTTAATTCAAAGTGGCATTAAAAAGTGTTAAATGTAATTGCTTGTGTAGACAATCCTGTGTAAGAGTGTTTAGGTGTGTGTGTGTGTGCTAAACGAGACTGAAATACTGAAGGTACAGCAGAGCGACTAAAGACGCTTTTTTGTATTATTAAAAAGTAATGTAAATCTGTTGAAAATTGTATTTTGAAAGTTTGTCTGATTTCTCCCTGGACGTTTCGAGAACACACACTGTTCCCTGTGTGTGTACTTGCTCTTAATGTCTTTATAATAGCCTCTTTATAACGCCTGCAGAAACCTGTCATTTTACACTATTAAATTGAATTTAAACCCCTTCTGTAAACTGCACAACTTAATGTTGTTTTCCTAATGCAGAACCGGCTCACGACTCTCTGTGGATCGTCGAAGTGAACTCCAGCACTGAACGAGTTTCATCCGTGTTTTATAACCATGTGGGTTTTACTCCTCTTTTCCTTCATGTTTTTATGTGCTATAGTTTCCTTGCAATGAGCTTTTAAAGGTAGATGTAAATAAGATAAGTTCTAGCCATTATAATCTCTGTTGTACCGCCTTTTTGTAAATATTGCTCTTAAAGACCCTGATTCCTCATCCCTGCTGTCGTCTGCTCCTTTACACTTATTATGAGAGTGTGTTAAAACTGTGTATGAACTGAACCCTCCTCGAAGAGATGCTTCACCAAAAAGTATTGATTTTATTATCACATGTGAGTATATGTATATTTCAATCTCTTAAGAAGAGTCAATGGTATGATTGGTTAATTAATTTGGGGATATTCAAATTAATTAACCAATCATACCATTGATCAGCTTTACCAAACTTGGATGTCTTTTTTTCCCAGTAATAAACAAACATTAAGTTGTTTTGATTGATACTGTGAAGCAGCTTTGATACAATCTGTATTGTGAAAAGCGCTATATAAATATACTTGACTTGACTTAAACCAACATGACAGCAAAGACAACTTTAAGTTGTTAATATTCCTGTCCTTCACTGATATAAACATCTGAGATTTCTATTCGACGGGAAGAATTTTGAATGTTTATTAACAGCCTAAAGATCTATATTTCTACAGTATTGAAGACTGGATAGAGTTTAGTGTTCATCTAGACAGGCTAGAGATCTCTGGGGGAAAGTTAATATTCTTTCTCAAATCAATAACCGGTTCGTTTCAAAATGATCTTAACAGGATATCATTTTTTCTGTTTGTTTCCTCTATAGTGACTCTTAATTTAGCTTTAGTTGTGATTCATGCATACATTAAGCTTGTGTATGTGCTGAAGTCGAGTTAATTTCACTGTTGGAGGTTTAATAATTTTGCATATGGATGTTTATATTAAGTGACTCGACTTTGTGTTCAGACTCCCTCGGATGTGCTCAAGCGTTCTGGTGGTTCCCTGAAGCCTTGGCTGAGGTGTGTGTGTTCACACAACCAGAATGTCTTGCACATTTCAAGAGAAAGCATAATGCAAACATTATTAATCAGATAATATTAAATATCTGATGAATAACACTTTTTTTATTTGTTTTCTTACATATTTATTCATATTAGTAATAGATATTATTAATGTAGTAATCTAATATTATATAATTTATATAAATTATATATTTATTTGCTGCATTTTTTTAATTAAAAATACAAAAAAACAGTAATGTTAAAAATATGATGATTTAAAATAACTTTTAATATACAGTAAAGTGTAATCAGAGATTGCAAGTGAAGGACTTGAAGGAAAAAAGGCATATTTTTTTATGGCAATGCAGATTTATTTAATAACCATTAATCAAAACTGATTTTTTATCTGTTATAAACATTGCAATACACTACTAATCAAAAGTTTGAGTCAAAATGTTTTTAAAAGAGTCTCTTCTGCTCATCAAAGCTGCATTTATTTGATAAAACTACAGTAAAACAGTGTAATATTACTCCAGTGTAAATCTGCTGTTCTCTATGTGAATATACAGTAAAGTGTAATTTATTCCTGTGATCAAAGCTGAATGTTCAGCATCATTACTCCAGTCTTCAGTGTCACATGATCCTTCAGAAATCACTCTAATATGAGGATCTGATGCTCAACAAACATTTATGATTATTATCAGTGTTTTTTATTATTTTTTTAGGATTCTTTGAATAGAAAGTTAGAGTGATTTCTGAAGGATCATGTGACACTGAAGACTGGAGTAATGATGCTGAACATTCAGCTTTGATCACAGGAATAAATTACACTTTACTGTATATTCACATAGAGAACAGCAGATTTACACTGGAGTAATATTACACTGTTTTACTGTAGTTTTGGTGAAATAAACGCGGCTTTGGTGAGCAGAAGAGACTCTTTTAAAAACATTAAAAATCTTTGAACGGCTGTGTGTATGTATACAAGTCAAGTCATCTTCATTTAAATAGCGCTTTTAACAATGGATTGTTTCAAAGCAGCTTTACAGAGATAAACATATAATTTAAGGTAACAGAGATTGTTTTGGCTTTATAGCGGTTCTTGAATAATGTTATTTCCAGCTAAAGTTAACTTTGATTGATTCACCTCCATTGAAATGATTCAGAATTGATTCTATAGTTATGTGCTTTTGAAAATATGTGCGCAGGTTTATAATTCATACAACCCAGCCTAAACAAACTACTTTTCTTGCCTAAAAATAAAACAAAATCCTGTATCAAAATTTAATCACTTCGGGGTACGCGAGCCGGAATTCACAACAATACACACACAGTAGTCAACATTTGAAGTGGATCAAAGCTGTTCATCAAAGTTATACATGAATTTTGAACAATACCCGTTCTTGTCTTAGGACAACTTTGATAAACTTTTTTGATTCACTTCAAATGTTGACTACTGTATATATAAATAAATGTAAATGTATGACACTGCTGTGTGTTTGCCACTAGAGGGCAGTGTGCGCACGTCCATATACAACACTTCATAAAGCAGAATCAGAATTGTCCAAGGACGGAGAAGAACAGCTGACTAAGACCCTGGCCAGTTTAGTCATTATTCAAGCTCAAACTTTTATAAAATTAATATTCCAGCAACAATAAAAAGAGAGAAGTAGCTCTAACAGCTCCGTCTCGTCTCATCATCGGTCTCTGACCTTCAGGTTTGGGAAGAACTGGGAAATGCATCCAATTAGTGCTTGTTAATGCGACGCCCTCGTTACAGGAGATGACCTTTGACCCCTTACCCTGAGGGATGAACCGATCCCGTCACACACACACACACACACACTGTTGAGCTGGAAACACTTTCCTCTCTCGATACAAGAGAGGATTTGCTGAATGTCAGATGCTGAGATCCACTCGAACAGCAGTACACGTTTAATTTTAAATGTAAAAGACAGTTCCCTTAGTATATATGAGGGAAAACTACAAATCTAACCTTGTGTTTCATGTAATTGTACAATAAAATACTATTAAATCGTTTGATGAATAAAATAAGAACAAATCATAATTTATAAAGAAAAGCCACTTGTTCTCCCTTAGTATTTCTGTCTTGTTTTCCTTTAAAATTCTTGGTAATTCTTAAATTAAGATACTTTTACTGGAGAAGAAGAAAAATGGTTGAAGAATCAAAATGAAGTGAGTTTGTTTGTGCTTAAAACAAGAACAAATATCCGTCAGAGTCAGATTTAATTCAAAGAGAAAACGAGATTAGTTTTCTGATTCCACTGACAGATAGTTGTTCTTGTTTTAAAGTCCCCCTGTGGTGAAGATCCAGCTGTTTATGTGTGTATGTGGTGTTTTTAATACGCTTTAAGACACACCGTGTGTAAGTTCATAAGTCGACAGCATTGCTGAGTATTTCCTGCTTAAAACTGCAGTGAACCAAAGACAGTCTCAAACACACGGTTTGAAATCGCGGGTGTTTCTGACGTCACAAACGACCTTGTAACCAATCAGATCAACGTGTGATCGTCAACCAGTGGATCTCTGAGTGAGTGAGTAAGTGGAGGCGGGGCTCATTTGCATATTCATAGAACCACGCATACTAAATGAGGCGAGGGTGTCGAGTTACGTTCAAGATATTTTAAGGCATGAAGACATTTTTATTCAAGGAAAAAACTTTGAAATATGTAATTTTGGTGATCAAAGATGAGTTTTAAGGGATAACATTATTGACTACGGGGGACTGCAGCAACATGCAAAATCATGTTATTGCTAACAATGTTAAACAGTTTAAAATCATTCTAGCCATGTTAAACCATGGTGGTGTTAAATAGTGTTAACAACATTAAAACATCGTAGCTATGTCTGAATCATGACAGTAACAAGCTAACAACATATTAAATTATGTTAGTGATATGGTAAAACATGCTAGCAATATGCTAAATCATGTTAGCACTGTGCTAAATCATGCTAGCAATATGTTAAAACATGCTTGCAATGTGGTAACTTATGTTAGCAACATGTTCACATGTTAGCAATGTCCTTAATCATGCTAGCAGAGTGTTAAATCATGTAAGAAACATGTTAGCAATGTGCCACTCATTCTAGAAACATTCTAGCGTTGTGCTAAATCATGCTAACAACATGTTAAATCATGTTAGCAACTTGCTAAAACATGTTAGCAATGTGCTAGAACATGCTATTAACATATTTTGAGTAAATCTTTGAACTTTAAGATTTTGAAAGCTATTTCAAATTTTCAGACAAGGCTTTGTCAAGCCAACATCTAAGTTTGTCATCCAATTTTACTCATCTAGTTTGAGAAATGTGGCTGTGTGTAGGCAAATCAGCATTGGTTTTATCTTAATGTCTTATATGTTGTGTGGGTTTGATGTACCTTGAACTGAGAACGAAATTAGCTTGTCTTTGAAGAAGCAGAATCTCCTTAGGTTTGCAGTAGTGCTTTGGTTCATAGCACTCTTTCTCTAAAGTGCCTCAATAAAGTCTATCACCTTATTTGCGAAAGTAATATGGCCCAGTGCGATCCCAAATTACATATAAATGACACAGCAAATTGGAAAATTAGGAGAGGAGGGAAGGGTAATTTGCAAGCAAACAGGGCAAAACCAATTCATTAAGAGAGCAGGGAGAAAACTCGCCAAAGAGACTGTCGTCCATGAAAACTGCAGACTCGATTCAGTTCATCTCTGAAATCCTGCTCAGGTCAAACATCTGCATTAACATCTGCCTGAACATCTATATTAACATCTGCATTAACATCTGCATTAAAATCTGCATTAAAATCTGCCTCAACATCTGCATTATCCGTCCTTCGGATGAGACGTTAAACCGAGGTCCTGACTCTCTGTGGTCATTAAAAATCCCAGGATGTCTTTCGAAAGAGTAGGGGTGTAACCCCGGCATCCTGGCCAAATTTGTCCAGTGGCCTCTGTCCATCATGGCCTCCTAATCTGGCGCACTATGGCTGCCGTCGCATCATCCAGGTGGATGCTGCACACTGGTGGTGGTTGAGGAGATTCCCCCTTCCATGTCAAGCGCTTTGAGTGCCTAGAAAAGCGCTATATAAATGCAATGAATTATTATTTATTATTAACATCTGCCTTAACATCTGCATTCAAATCTGCATTAACATCTGCATTAACATCTGCCTTAACATCTGCATTCAAATCTGCCTTAACATCTGCATTCAAATCTGCATTAACATCTGCCTCAACATCTGCATTAACATCTGCCTTAACATCTGCATTCAAATCTGCCTTAACATCTGCATTAACATCTGCCTTAACATCTGCATTCAAATCTGCCTTAACATCTGCATTCAAATCTGCATTAACATCTGCCTCAACATCTGCCTTAACATCTGCATTCAAATCTGCATTAACATCTGCCTCAACATCTGCATTCAAATCTGCATTAACATCTGCCTCAACATCTGCCTTAACATCTGCATTCAAATCTGCATTAACATCTGCCTCAACATCTGCATTCAAATCTGCATTAACATCTGCCTCAACATCTGCATTCAAATCTGCATTAACATCTGCCTCAACATCTGCCTTAACATCTGCATTCAAATCTGCATTAACATCTGCATTAACATCTGCATTAACATCTGCCTCAACATCTGCATTCAAATCTGCATTAACATCTGCCTCAACATCTGCCTTAACATCTGCATTCAAATCTGCATTAACATCTGCATTAACATCTGCCTTACTATCTGCATTAACATCTGCCTCAACATCTGCCTTAACATCTGCATTCAAATCTGCATTAACATCTGCCTCAACATCTGCATTCAAATCTGCATTAACATCTGCCTCAACATCTGCCTTAACATCTGCATTCAAATCTGCATTAACATCTGCATTAACATCTGCCTTACTATCTGCATTAACATCTGCCTCAACATCTGCCTTAACATCTGCATTCAAATCTGCATTAACATATGCATTAACATCTGCCTCAACATCTGCATTAACATCTGCCTCAACATCTGCATTCAAATCTGCATTAACATCTGCATTAACATCTACCTTACTATCTGCATTAACATCCGCATTAACATGGAGAAGAGTGACATTTAAATGAATAGTGTGAATAGTTTGGTCAAAACAGTTCCATATAAAATGAGAACGGCTTTTGAATGAAGCCTAAAGCATGAGGTGTTTTTGTTCTGTTATATATATATATAAGCACATATATTTATTTGTCATTTCCATCTGAACTGTAATTTTTGTACAGCTTTGATTTTGTACACTTTATTGCAAAATGCCTAATGTGTCATTTTCATCACAGGGAATTTTCATGGCTTTCAGGACAAAAATCAACAGAATTCTCTCATCATATTGTTGTTGAATTAAATAAACCAGTGAGTGTGAGAGAAGTGTGTTATACGAGTTTATTTTTCCAGCCTTCATTTTATATTTACATTTTACATTTATTAATTTAGCAGATGCTTTTATCCAAAGCGACTTACAAATGAGAACAACAGAAGCAGTGAAACTAACAATAGGACAACGATATGCAGGTGCTGTGACCCTTCCCAGTTATCTAACGCAGTCCATGTAGGCTACTTTATTTAATTTTTTATTTAATTTTTTTAATAGATAGTGAAGATAATAGATATTGAATAGGTCATTCCTCCAGCAGGGAACAGTCCAGGTAAAGGTCTGTGAAAGTGATTTTGTGCCTCTTTGAGATGATGCACCACGAGACGACGTTCGCTTGCAGTAATTTCAGCTTTCTGGATCAGTTGAAGAGGTTTGACTGCATGCTGGAAGACTGGCCAGGAGAGCATTACAATAGTCTGAGGCACTCCAGTAGCTAGCTGATAACAGTGATGGGATAAACAATGTTTCTGAGTGACAGATCCTAGTGATGACATGTAGATGGAGAAGAGAAGCGGTCCCAGCACTGAGCCCTGAGGCACTCCAGTAGCTAGATGATAACAGTGATGGGATAAACCTTGTTTCTGAATGACAGATCCTAGCGATGACATGTAGATGGAGAAGAGAAGCGGTCCCAGCACTGAGCCCTGAGGCACTCCAGTAGCTGTGTGTTGGGTCTTAGACACCTCATCCCTCCACGACACCCTAAGACCTACCTGAGAGGTAAGATTTGAAGCATTGTAGTGCGGTTCCCGACATGCCCTTCGTCTTTAGGATTGACAGGAGGATCTGGTGGTTAACTGTGTCAAAGGCAGCAGGACAAGAACTGAGGATTTGGAAGCTGCTTTTGCCGACCTCAGATCTTCACTAAACGAGAGCTGGGCAGTCTTAGTTGAGTGTGCGCTTTTGAAACCAGACTGATTGTTGTCCAGGAGGTTGTTCTGTGTAAGAAAGGAAGAGATCTGGTTGAGATCTTCACGCTTCTGTGAACCTTCAGGTGCTGAAAAAAACTGTTCTACATATACAGGTCAGTCCACACACACACTTGTTGATTCATTTCTCGAATGTGTCATGTTGCAGTCTCTCATTTGTAGTCCCTCAAATCATCTTAGAATGGGTCAAATCAATCACCTAATCAGCCAAATTTTAAATGTGACTTAAAATAGTGTACAATCATTCAAACACATTCCCTCCATAGGTAAAGTTACAAGTGCCAAAATTATCACTTAAAAAGTGTTAAAAAGACATGAAAGCAATGTAGATGCTGTGAGTAAATAATAATAATTTAACTTTTTGGAGATGCATGGTCCTGTCTTTTACTGAAGTACTATACTCTCATTTATTCTTTTGCATTTTCATCTGTTCATTTTGAAGCCATTTTAGTTTCATTCTGTGATAAATTGTACATTAAACATGAGTTTTGCTGTGTGTGTGCTGCCTCTGATAGAGGATAAAGCGGAAGAGTCTTCTCTTCTGAAGCCTCAGTAAAGTGTAAAAGGTCTATAGCCTGAAAACTCCCTTCTTGTTCCCTCTGCAAATCCGCGATGGCCTTTCCAGCTCGACTGTCTGATCAGAGGAATACACTGGCTTTACTGCGACTGACACACACTTCAGTCGCTTTTATCGCACACACACATCAGCGCATCTCTTACACACACACTGGAGGATAACATGCAGTTCCACAAATACAGTTTACAGAAACGGCCGGGATATTGAGGATGACAAATTTATCATTTCAATTAGAAGTGATGATGAATATTAACAATATAATAGAGGAGGAACACAATGCTTGATTAGGTATTATATATTATATAACCCTATTTGTTTGCTTATATCTGTGGCCATTATTAATTGCAATGTACTGTTAACTCTGACTTCCAAAGTACATACTGTATTATCCAATGTTGGTTTGTGCTATTGCACTTTTTATGTAATATGAGTGTATGTTTATTTGTTTTTGTACATTATATGTGTTGTTACAGACACGTGATGTACATTGTTGTGTAAGTGTTCAAGAAAATGCAATAAAAAAACAGTATTACAAAAAGGTGTGATGGCAAAATGGCATTGCGATGCATGGATTATCCTTGCCATGTGTTTCTGGTGTTTGAGGCACTGCGTCTCAGACAAGCAATTAAACCATATAAATGAGGGTTATTTTATGAAATGGCCCATTTAAATCAGTCAAGACTGAACGGTTGCCAAGGTAATGTTGCATTTCTTCTGCTCGACTGGCACAGGGCTGGTGGGTTTTATAGATAGCCTCAGAATTAAGAGACCTGGAAACGTGCTCCTCGTTATGAATATGAAACGGTGCAGTGAGAGATGCACGACGCTCGCAGTTCTGACATGCGTACAGAGACTCGGGTGGACATCTTGGCAGATTGGGGTGACGCGGGGTGACTGTTTTATTTTGGCACGGATGCAGTTCTCAGTAAGATAAATAAATTAGGAAGAGGCATGGATGGGGATTGCAGGACCAGCTCCACGTCTCAGCGTGTGTTTCCGGGATGGTGTGATGGATGGATGGAGGGATTTGAGCCGGTCTTTGTGCGAGCAACTTAAGAACGCCGACATTTGAGGATGAAGGTCACGGATATCTCTGAGGGAAGTGCTCAATCTTCAGTGTGAAACTGAAAACGCTTCTGTCGGAGCGCATGATGAAGAGAAGTGATGCATCTTGTTGTGTGCCTCGCCTGTTGAGTGCAAGACGCGTACGCAACAGTTTATTTAGGCTTTGAAATGTTTAAAGGTGCAGTGTGTAATATTAAGGAGGATCTGTTGACCGAATGCAATATCATATTCATAACTATGTTTTCAGTGGTGTATAAAGAGCTACATAATGAACCGTTATGTGTTTATTAGCTTAGAATGAGGCGTTTCTCTCTACACACACCGCGGGTCCGCTTACATCGACATGTTTCTACGGTGGCCCTGAGCGGACAAACGCGTTTCGTCACTATGTTGTTCTTCATGATAAGAAGCTGCTAAAGTCAGCGAATAAAACACTGACACAATGATGAACAAGTGACAATAATATTCGCTGTAACATGTCGTTTGACTCAATTCTTAAGTAAACCTAATTTCTTAATTTATCTTTGTAAAGAAACCTCATTGTTTAACTGGCTCCTCTATGCTGTCTCAGACGACGACATCACTTCCTGTCGACCACCGGGTGCAATTCACAACATCATCACTAGATGCTGCTAAAAATTACACAGTACAACTTTGAGGGTAAACAAACACAAATAGGCCTAATTTGATGGTGGGTTCATAATACATATTAAAACATATATAGTGTGCCCATAGGCGTCATTTACGGGGGGGGGGGGGGGGTGTTGGGACATGTCCCCGCCACTATTTGACAGGGTCGATTTTGTCCCCACCACTTTTGAAACGTCTCGCGGTACAAGTAAAACATCTCCAGTTAACTAGCAGAGCATTCGTTTCGTTCGTTTGTTAAATAAGAGGCGATCTAGCGCTAACATGTGTTGTTGTTTTTAATCAAGTGATCATGTGCTCGTTGCCTCTGCGATCAGTGGCGCGGATATAGTGCTCTGTTGTGGCTCGCGCACGCGCGGCAATGTCTTCACTCGGACGCGCGCTTCAATCCGTTGCGGAGATTCTCTATTCGTTCCGGTGAAATCGCAAAACAAAATGCAAACAAACGCGTCCCTGCTTGATATACAACCACTGATAAACATTATCAGTTTTTATGAGGGGGAAAAAATATTCGAGTGCGGATTAGAACCCAGAAACTCCGACACGCTTGGCAAAAATTCTGCCACTGGACCATTACAGTACATAAATACACTAGGCTGATCTATGGATTTATTCACGTGAAAATTCATCACACTAACAACATATTAGATCTTATTGTACGACCAATTAAACCCAAAGTATTATTTAACCCCCCCCCCCCCCCATTACATTTTTGTTTATTTACATCAGTAGGCCTAAGCTACAGGACATCATCTTTCAAAACATGACCTGCGCGAAAGAGAAAAAAAAAATGAATGTGTCATTGTACCCAGCACTTTTCAAAATGCACTTCCGAATGCGTCTCTGTCCCCAGCACATTTCAAACCAAACTGACGCCCATGAGTGTGCCTTTTTAAAAAATAATCGTTAGTGTTGAACAAAATAACATTTAGCTAATATATGCATTTAAAATGTCTGGAAAGTCTTTTTCTTCCCAGAAAAATGGACCTATAATATTGATGAGTCATCCTGCACTACATACATTTTTGTCCAATCAGATGCTCTCTAGAATAAGAATGCCCCTCCCCCTACTGCAACTGGACCGCTTTGGCGGGACTGAGCTTTTATTTCATGTTGAAAACAATTTCTTGCTTGTTATTCTTAAAGCAAACGGTTTTTTTTAAATAGGCATATATTCTGAAATATTTTGATGACTATTAATTACTTGGTTTTCTTCACAGTTTATTTCAATAAATCTCCTCCTGCATGTTTAAGACCTCGATGTGACTTTGATTTTCATTAGGGTAAATCTATTTATCAAAGTACAATTTTCATTTTTAAACATAGCCTTTAAATAGCCCACAAACCATTTTTTAAACATACATTTTATTGTTTTCAGTTAAATGTATAGAAGTCCTTTTGGAAGTGTTTTTAAATACGCAGACGGTTTAAGTTAATGTCATTGTGGAGAGGCCCGGTAAAAGGATTCTGAAACACGGTAAAACCTTACTGATACCAGGGAGATCACTTACTAACAACACAGCGAAAGAAATATTCTTCCTGACACTATTTCAACAAGTCGCTTATTTTCTGTCGATTGTTTGAATCGGAATTAGCGATGCCCAATCGCGAATGAATCACTCGGTTCTTTTTTCAATTAAATATATATAGGGGTGAATTCAGTTTGATTAGGATATAGTTTTTGACTATGACAGGGAAAAAAGTGTCCCAATCAAACCGAATCAAACTGAATTCACTCCTAGGCCTAACTGTTACGTGTTAGCGAAACGGCCTGAATCGATTCGCGATTCAATGAATCGGACAGCTCACCGAATCGTTTGGATTCTTCGTATTCTTCTTACTCAGTTAAACATATCATCACAGATCGGTGGATGAAGTGGGTGTTCACTTACAAACCATCGGAATCAAACCTGAAAATAGTTAATCAGCGATAAAGATGGACTTGTGAACGACTCTGGACTGAACTACAGGTAAAGACATTTCCCAAGCGATTCCAAACACTAGGCTACGAATGGGCTAGGCCTACTCTTAAACTTAAAGTAAAAAGTACCATGTGGCCCAGCACCGAATACATAAGGATTTTAAAGTGCAGTTTATAAAAGGAACAACAATTGAACTTCATTAGAGTTTCTCGGAACATAAACACATTTGCTTGCTCAGCAGTTCAACCTCATTAAGAATACTTCCCAGTGTTTATGTGTGTGTTTACCACTTAACTTGACTAATATTTGCTTGCATGGCAAACCTCTGATTGTTTTTTTGCATCGAAGCCCCAGTGAATCAATGATGGACCCAACTGGAAACCCATCAGTCATTGCTGTGATGAAATATGTGCACCATGTCAATGTATACATTATTTCCATCCATCTCTCTCTCTCTCTCTCTCTCTCTCTCTCTCTCTCTCTCTCT
The DNA here is from genome assembly GCA_030578255.1 of Tiaroga cobitis. Lineage (NCBI taxonomy): Eukaryota > Metazoa > Chordata > Actinopteri > Cypriniformes > Leuciscidae > Tiaroga > Tiaroga cobitis. The sequence goes on along the minus strand of CM060609.1, from coordinate 922,888 downwards.
CTCTCAGATCCTCAAGATCCACAGTAAAACACACTCTCGGTGAGATGAAGGAATGAGGGCATGTCATTGCTTTAGAGGAGAAACCTCCCAGGCGTCAGCAAAAAAGGTGCTTGCTTTGTTTCTTTCCTCTATTCAGCAGTTTCTGAGCAGATGTGGTCGTACCGAGGCTGGCGGAGTGTGTTTGCTCTGTGTTTACTGGTCTCTCTCGCTGAACTGGGTTTCATTAGTGCTGGAGAGAGTGTTTAGGGGCTCCAGAGGGTCCAAATGAGATCAACATATGCAAACATGGTTCATGTGAGTGTGTGTGTGTGTCTGCCTTTGCCTTCTCTTCTCCTTCTCGCTCCATCTGTGTTTTTACATTCTTCAGAGATTGCAAGTGAAGGACTTGAAGGAAAAAAGGCATATTTTTTTATGGCAATGCAGATTTATTTAATAACCATTAATCAAAACTGATTTTTTATCTGTTATAAACATTGCAATACACTACTAATCAAAAGTTTGAGTCAAAATGTTTTTAAAAGAGTCTCTTCTGCTCACCAAAGCTGCATTTATTTGATCAAAACTACAGTAAAACAGTGTAATATTACTCCAGTGTAAATCATCTGTTCTCTATGTGAATATACAGTAAAGTGTAATTTATTCCTGTGATCAAAGCTGAATGTTCAGCATCATTACTCCAGTCTTCAGTGTCACATGATCCTTCAGAAATCACTCTAATATGAGGATCTGATGCTCAACAAACATTTATGATTATTATCAGTGTTGAAAACAGTTCATGAGGAAACTGTCATACATTTTATTTTTCAGGATTCTTTGATGAATATAAAGTTTAAAAGAACAGCATTTATTTGAAACAGAATCTTTTGTCATTATGAATGTCTTTCCCGTCACCTTTGATCAGTTTAATATTTCCTTGCTAAATAAAACTATTAATTTCTTTTTAAAAAGTCATAGTGCCAAACTTTTGCATGGTAGTGTAGCCTATATATTATTATTAATTGACGTGTTAACGAATTAACTTATAAGTTGTTTTGTGATGTAAATAATTGCAAATGCGTATCTTTGTCTTCTACTGGACGACAGGCGGTTTAAAGACTAAAGAGTGATTTTGAGAGAATTGATGGAGAAGTAAAGAGTGTGTATCGCTGTAACAGGAGAGTTTCCTCAGGTGTCTCTCTCTCTCTCTCTCTCTCTCTCTCTGATGAGTTTTTGCATGAGCTGTTTGTCTTTCTCTCTCCCACTCCTGCATTATTCAGATTTTTCTCAGATTCCCTTTCGGCTCCAGCTCCTCCTATTAGTTTCTCTCTCCTCCTCGTCCTCTTCGTCTTCCTCCTCCTCCTCCTCCTCCTCTTCTCGGTCTAATAATGCAGAGTAAATGCTTACTCTTCTGTTTCTCTCTCTCTCTCTCTCTCTCTCTCTCTCTCTCTCTCTCTCTCTATCTCTCTCTCTCTCTCTCTCTCTCTCTATATATATATATATATATATCTTTTTTTGTGTATACACTCTTTTTTATACAAACTTTTTTGCTCTCTCTCTCTCTCTCTGTCTCTGTCTCTCGCCCCCCAAGGTTAAACGAGCTACTTTAATTGCCCGTCATCCATTAGATGTTGACTCTGGAGCCCCGGGTGAGCAGGATAGATTTGGTTATCCCGTTAAAGACCGGGTTATGTGCTTCTCCTCCAGAGCTGTGTGGTGTGTGTGGTTTGTGCGGGCTCATGCCTCAGGGACGGGATCTTAATCTGTTTTTAATGAGCAAAGAGACACTGCGCAGACGTCTGACTCTTCATGAAGAGTGTGTGCTTGTTCTCAGGTGTTTATCCGCTGCTCCTGTCCTCCTTTGTGATTCAGTAATGACCACTTCAAACAAAAGCCTCTGTCTGTGTTATTATTTCCCTATTAATAACTGCTGTATGTTTAATATCTCTGGCTTTAGAGGTGCATAATAATAAGAGAGAGTTATTTTAATAAGATGACAGCGATTAATATTCTCATTTCTGCTACGATGCGCGGCCTCCGGTGAAGCATACATTACCGCCTCTGCGCTCCATCTAATATTAATACGCTTTGGTTGGATATTTTAATATGTCTCGGGCTAAACTGATGGGTGGCACGGAGAGGAGAGATGAATGACAAAAGAAAATTTTGCTGCTTCATTATTGAGGCACTCAATTGAAAGTAATGGAGTTGGCGGGCATGAAAGAGTGTGAAATATGAAGTGAGAGACTCTTTAGCCACTCATCACCTCTCACACACACACACACATTTCAGCGGATCATTGAGCGAACGAAACGCTGTGTTTAGATCTGATGCTCATTCAATGATGGGGTTTAAAAGTTTACATGTGTCTCGACTTCAGTGTCGTGTCATTTCAAACTGAATATGCATCTTTCATAAAGTACACTATAAAGTGATGCCTAAACTTGTACATGTTCCCTGTATTTCAATTTGTTTTATTTTTATGTTTTGTTAAATATATTCTTTAGACAGTATAGCATAGAACTTAATGCTTAAAGTGTGTAAAATAAACTTAAATTATCTTTCAAATATATATATATAATATTATATAACCAGAATGTGTTTCACATTCTTTTTGTGACAGTAAAACATCCCTCCAGCGTCTGGAAGTGAACATCAGTGTTTTACTGTAGCGTAAGAAGTGTTATTAACATCAGTGTGTTCAGGGGTTCAGCTTATCCTACATTAGGTTTATTTAACAACAGAAACTGAATAATCAAATGTAAAAATAAAACACTGCTTAGTTTTCACTGTATGAATTAAATATATCCTGATTCTTATTAAAGCTACAAAAGTTATTCAGCCGAGAGCAGCGAGTGATTTTCTCTTTGTCTTTTGTTCATGAACACAGTTATTGCAAGCCGTTGCGATATGCATATCACGATATTTTCGATATATTGTGCAGATATATTTTATATATATATATATATATATTATTATTTTAATTTATTCTTGAAGATGTGGTGCCTACATTTACTTAGGCCCTTCTTACTTTTAATGTTTACTGTATTTTGGTTTGTTTTATTTTTAATTTATTTTAATGTTCTATTTAAAATATAATTTTTTTGACAGTATTGTATATATTTTTTTGTATATTTTGAAATATTTATTTATTGCCAATTCATTTTTATAAATAAAAAATCAATAAAGTAATTAATTTAAAATATATATAATACTTAAAGTCCCCCTGTGGTGAAGATCCAGCGTTTAATGTTGTTTATGTGTGTATGTGGTGTGTTTAATACGCTTTAAGACACACCGTGTGTAAGTTCATAAGTCGACAGCATTGCTGAGTATTTCCTGCTTAAAACTGCAGTGAACCAAAGACAGTCTCAAACACACGGTTTGAAATCGCTGGTGTTTCTGACGTCACAAACGACCTTGTAACCAATCAGATCAACGTGTGATCGTCAACCAGTGGATCTCTGAGCTGAGTGAGTGAGTGGAGGCGGGGCTCATTTGCATATTCATAGAACCACCGCGCATACTAAATGAGGCGAGGGTGTCGAGTTACATTCAAGATACTTTAAGGCATGAATTTCATTTTGGTCATCAAAGATGAGTTTTAAGGGATACAATTATTGACTACGAATAAATGATCTGATAATCTTAAATTGACCAAATATTGTTAGATTAATCTGCCTGGTCGTTATATAAATACAGCTATTTCAAAATCATAACCCAGCCCTCTGAGAGTCATAACTACAGTCTTCACTCTTCTAGATCTGTAATAAATCAGAAGTATATCGGTTGTTCATCTCTTTGAATTAATTCTGAAGATGGTTATATAAAGGAATGTCAAGTGTGTCGTTCGGTTATTCGTGACGTGCGCCTTCAGTTCCTCGTGTGTTGACGTCCTTCTCCTTTATGGCACAAATGAATGAGTTGAAGTAGTGATAGTTTTTGCTTTTGCCCTTTATAAGATTAATATTTGATGGAGCTCTGGAAACAATAAAAGAATGTGTAGTTGATTTGAGAGCTTGTGTCGGGACTCAGTCATGTTCGAAAGAGAGAGAGAGAGAGAGATCCCGAGACGCTTTAGTCTCAGTGACGCTTCATCTTCAGTCCTCGTGTGTCATCCATCAGCGTCGTCACGTACGTGTGTGTGTGAGAGAGAGAGAGAGAATGATCCCGAGACGCTTCAGTCTTCTGTCTCTCGCTCCTGCGCTCTGTTCATCCCACGGAGGAGATGCTGAGACTCCAGCAGGTCTTATGAGGATCCAGTGATGAATGAGGAGGCTCGTGTGTCATCCATCAGCCTCACGTGTGTGAGAGAGAGAGAGAGAGAGAGAGAGAGAGAGAGAGAGTGTTTGTGTTTGAGAGAGAGAGAGAGTGTGTGTGTGTGAGAGAGAGAGAGAGAGAGAGAGAGAGAGAGAGAGTGTGTGTGTGTGTGTGTGTGTTTGAGAGAGAGAGAGAGAGAGAGAGAGAGAGAGTGTGTGTGTGTGTATGAGAAAGAGAGAGAGAGAGAGTGTGTGTGTGTGTGTGAGAGAGAGAGTGTGTTTGTGTGTGAGAGAGAGAGTGTGTTTGTGTTTGAGAGAGAGAGAGAGAGTGTGTGTGTTTGAGAGAGAGAGAGAGAGAGTGTGTGTGTGTGTGTGTGTGTTTGAGAGAGAGAGAGAGAGTGAGTGTGTGTGTGTGTGTATGAGAAAGAGAGAGAGAGAGTGAGTGTGTGTGTGTGTGAGAGAGAGAGAGAGAGAGAGTGAGTGTGTGTGTGTGAGAGAGAGAGAGTGTGTTTGTGTTTGAGAGAGAGAGAGTGTGTGTGTGTGTGTGTGTGAGAGAGAGAGAGAGAGAGAGAGTGTGTGTGTGTATGAGAGAGAGAGAGAGAAAGAGAGAGAGAGAGAGTGAGTGAGTGAGTGTGTGTGTGAGAGAGAGAGAGAGAGAGAGTGAGTGTGTGTGTGAGAGAGAGAGAGAGAGAGAGAGAGAGAGAGAGAGAGAGAGAGAGTGAGTGTGTGTGTGTGTGAGAGAGAGAGAGAAAGAGAGAGAGAGTGAGTGTGTGTGTGCGAGAGAGAGAGAGAGAGAGAGAGAGAGAGAGTGAGTGTGTGTGTGAGAGAGAGAGAGAGAGAGAGAGAGAGTGAGTGTGTGTGTGTGTGTGTGAGAGAGAGAGTTCTGCTTGATGGAGAATGCACTGAAGTAATGTACCTTGATGTCTCTCTCCCCCTCTCTCTCCGTCTCTTGCTGTTTTTATGTTCTTCTCAACACACACATGCGTTACTGCAGCTGTCTAACTGTGTGTGTGAGTGTGTGTTCTCCTCCTGCTTCTGTCACTGAACAAGACCAGAGAAACAGGAGAGAAAGAAGAAACTAGACACTTGCTTCTTATCAAATCAAGCTTAAAACTGTTGCATCAGATTCAGACTCAAAGAAGATTCAGATTCAGACTGGACCAATCAGACACACAAATTATTCATTATATTTAATGAATAATCCAACAAACTTACTCTCCCAACAAAGGTCTGTGAAACTTCCCCCACAAATGAAGCCAACACTGGCAGAACCCACTGTCCTGTTACAGGACACCTTAAGACTGATAAGAGTTTACGACCCCTAGAGGAACGTGCAGAGTGCTGTGACACTCGGGAGAAATGAACCCTTTTAATCCTATATATTCTATATATACACTCACTTAAAGGATTATTTTATAGCGACGAGAATACTTTTTGTGCGAAAAAACAAACAAAAATAACGACTTTATTCGACTATTCCTTTTCTTCCTTGTAGGCCTGAGACGAGACTTCAAGAGATTTCCACGACGCATGCGCGAGAATTGCGATCTCCTTCAACTACTTCAGTTCAGTTCTCGCGCGTGCGTCGTGGAAATCTCTTGAAGTCTCGTTTCAGGCCTACAAGGAAGAAAAGGAATAGTCGAATAAAGTCGTTATTTTTGTTTGTTTTGTTGTGGCAAAAATTCTCAAACAAACATCACTGCGTAAGAGACACTCAGAGTCAAATTATATAAAATAGAAGTATTTATTCTTGCAAGAATAGGAGCAGTCTAATACACAGTTGTTACCCTGTGCAGAAGAGTGACACACCCCCAGACAGACTGAACTAGCTTTTATCTTAGTTTCAAGGCCTTCTTCCCCCCAGAGCCTTCCTCCCAGTAGTTTTCCATAGACGTCACTAGTTGGCCCACTAAGCTCCCCTGCACCAAATGGCCTTCTGACATCTAGGTCAGAGGTCCTTGTTCGTCTGTTCTCTGGAGTGTCTCCCTCTTCTGCCTCCCCAGGTACATAAACAGAATCCTCTCACTACAAGTGAGAGACACACATGTGACATTCTTTGAATCATCTATATTTTACTAAAGATCAATGAATATCATTAAAATTGCCACTACAGTTTTTTCGCACAAAAAGTATTCTCGTCGCTTGATAAACTTATAGTTGAGCCACTGTTGCGACATGGAATATTTAAACATTTTCTTTAATGACTTTCTGGGCCGTCCGGTGTCATTCCCTTAGGGAGCCTGTGTACCAGTCATGCACCTCTAAGATTTAATCATAAATATCTTCATTTGTGTTCCGAAGACGAACGAAGGCCTTACGGGGTTGGTACAGTATGGGGGTGAGTAATTAATGACTTAATTTTTATTTTTGGGTGAACTAACCCTTTAACATGTACCTAATTTTCCATCTCATGATTTTCCTTTTATGTGGTTTGGCCTATGTCTTCATTCTCTCTTCTAAACTAGTTTGGTCTGAAACTTGACTTGCATACTATGGTTAACCAAAATCATATGTGTAGCATATTTACTCCAATCTTCGTCCCCCATTTGTTGATTTACATTACATTTTGCTAACTTTATGACGCATTATATGCTCTCCAAACACTCCCGCAGCTCCGATCAGACCACTCCGCTCCGATGCATCTCGAACAAGCCTTCCATCAACAATGCCGGTCGTTGCGTTACTCATGGCTTTGCAAATCTACATCGGTATCCAAACACGGCGAATCCAGCACATTTGTGCAGCTCGCCGTTACTTGCTTTAACAAAGATTACAATCAAGCTGCTATTAGCATGATTAGCTACTATTTAAAAAATGGCGGTCACAAGTTTCTGTTCGTCTTGTTGGTCACGGTAACCCCGCCCCCAGCCGCTGACGTAAGCGGTTCTTACTTCTAGACCAGAAATGATTTGGTGCTACTTAAGAACCACTTTTACTGGTTCGGAGCTGGTGCTTTGGTGGTCGAAAAACAAAGAACCGATTTGAAACTAGGCTCTGGCTCCGAACCAGCACCAGCCCTGCCTTGGTGGAAAAGGGGTATCTTAGCTCTCTCTTAGCTCTTAGCTCTCTCTTAGCTCTCTCTTAGCTCTCTCTTAGCTCTCTCTTTGCTCTCTCTTAGCGCTCTCTTAGCTCTCTCTTAGCTCTCTCTTAGCTCTCTCTTAGTTCTCTTAGCTCTCTCTTAGCGCTCTCTTAGCTCTCTCTTAGCTCTCTCTTAGCTCTCTCTTAGCTCTCTCTTAGCTCTCTCTTAGCTCTCTCTTAGCTCTCTCTTAGCTCTCTCTTAGCGCTCTCTTAGCTCTCTCTTAGCTCTCTCTTAGCTCTCTCTTAGTTCTCTTAGCTCTCTCTTAGCTCTCTCTTAGCTCTCTCTTAGCTCTCTCTTAGCTCTCTCTTAGCTCTCTCTTAGTTCTCTTAGCTCTCTCTTAGCTCTCTCTTTGCTCTCTCTTAGCGCTCTCTTAGCTCTCTCTTAGCTCTCTCTTAGCTCTCTCTTAGTTCTCTTAGCTCTCTCTTAGCTCTCTCTTAGTTCTCTTAGCTCTCTCTTAGCGCTCTCTTAGCTCTCTCTTAGCTCTCTCTTAGCTCTCTCTTAGCTCTCTCTTAGTTCTCTCTTAGCTCTCTCTTAGCGCTCTCTTTGCTCTCTCTTTGCTCTCTCTTAGCTCTCTCTCTTAGCGCTCTCTTAGCTCTCTCTTAGCTCTCTCTTAGCTCTCTCTTAGCTCTCTCTTAGCTCTCTCTTTGCTCTCTCTTAGCGCTCTCTTTGCTCTCTCTTAGCTCTCTCTTAGCTCTCTCTTAGCTCTCTCTTAGCTCTCTCTTAGCTCTCTCTTAGCTCTCTCTTAGCACTCTCTTAGCTCTCTCTTAGCTCTCTCTTACCCCTTTTCCACCAACAAGAACCGGGTGCTGGTTCAGAGCCAGAGCCAGAGCTGGTTCGGAGTTGGTTCGACTGACAAGCTTACTAAGAACCGGTTTGCCTTTCCACCGGCTTGAGAGCCACAACAGAGCCAGATCTTACGTCACTGCATACGTCTCATGTTGCCCAGCAACGCTAGTGCGGTAGCGCCAAACACAAACACGCCAGGCTTGTTCGAGATGCATCGGCTTCTCGCAGATCGATCGCCGCATGACATCAAAGCACTGCGAAAGCGATCCAAAAGCACAAGGAGATCTCCATGATCTCCAAACACTCCCGCAGCTCCGATCGGTCCGCGCCGCTCCGATGCATCTCGAACAAGCCTTCTATCAACAATGGCGGCCGTTGCATTACTATTGATGCTCATGGCTTTGCGAACCTAACGTACATCGGCATCCAAACACGCCGAATACAACCTGTTTGTGCAGCTCGCCGTAACTTGCATAAACGGAGATTACAATCGAGCTGCTATTAGCTCGATTAGCTGCTAATTCAAAAATGGCGGTCACAAGTTTCTTGTTGGCCACGGTAACCCCGCCCCCCAGCCGCTGACGCAAGCGGTTCTTACTTCTAGACCAGCAATGATTTGGTGCTACTTAAGAACCACTTTTACTGGTTCGGAGCTGGTGCTTTGGTGGTCGAAAACCAAAGAACCGATTTGAAACTAGGCTCTGGCTCCGAACCAGCACCAGCTCTGCCTTGGTGGAAAAGGGGTATCTTAGCTCTCTCTTAGCACTCTCTTAGTTCTCTTAGTGCTCTCTTAGCTCTCTCTTAGTTCTCTTAGCTCTCTCTTAGCTCTCTCTTAGCTCTCTCTTAGCGCTCTCTTAGCACTCTCTTAGCTCTCTCTTAGCGCTCTCTTAGCTCTCTCTTTGCTCTCTCTTAGCGCTCTCTTAGCACTCTCTTAGCTCTCTCTTAGCTCTCTCTTAGCTCTCTCTTAGCTCTCTCTTAGCTCTCTCTTAGCTCTCTCTTAGCGCTCTCTTAGCTCTCTCTTTGCTCTCTCTTAGCGCTCTCTTAGCACTCTCTTAGTTCTCTTAGTGCTCTCTTAGCTCTCTCTTAGTTCTCTTAGCTCTCTCTTAGCTCTCTCTTAGCTTTCTCTTAGCTCTCTCTTAGTTCTCTTAGCGCTCTCTTAGCTCTCTCTTAGCTCTCTCTTAGCTCTCTCTTAGCTCTCTCTTAGCTCTCTCTCTTAGCTCTCTCTCTTAGCTCTCTCTCTTAGCTCTCTCTTAGCTCTCTCATAGCTCTCTCTCTTAGCTCTCTCTTAGCTCTCTCTTAGCTCTCTCTTAGCTCTCTCTTAGCGCTCTCTTAACTCTCTCTTAGCTCTCTCTCTTAGCTCTCTCTCTTAGCTCTCTCTCTCTTAGCTCTCTCTTAGCTCTCTCATAGCTCTCTCTCTTAGCTCTCTCTCTTAGCTCTCTCTTAGCGCTCTCTTAGCTCTCTCTTAGCTCTCTCTTAGCTCTCTCTCTTAGCTCTCTCTCTTAGCTCTCTCTCTTAGCTCTCTCTCTTAGCTCTCTCTTAGCTCTCTCTCTTAGCTCTTTTAGCTCTCTCGAACTATCGAACTTCGTCTCATTATTTGATACATTAAGTATCCTTACCCCTTTTTAAGAAGGGCGTGTTAGAACTAAACTGATGGTTTGCTCAGGCTGTTGATCTGCTGAACATCAAACAATGCTGTATTCTGCTTCAGCTCTCTTTCCCTTGTAAACTGTATGCGTGTATGTATGTGTATGTTAGAGAAGTTTAAATGTTTAGTCTAGTTAATAAACTCTTGTTCATATGACACGTAAAGTTGTCCATGTCTCAAGCTCATATCTGGAGACACTAATAGATCTTGATAGATCTTAGTAGTACTTGGTAAGAAAGACATTTCCCATGCCCCGGAAATGTACATTTCTATTAATCAATTAATAACCAATATTGAGTGTTCACGGGATGAACCGAGTAATTGGTTGTAATGTTAATGTAGATAATCAAGCTAACCCGATTAACTGATCCAAATATTCATAATCAATTATAACAAGTTAAGTTATGACTGATTATTAATATTTCATAGAGCTAATTTGCTACAAGTGTATTGTTAATAAATATATATGCGAAAGTACCAATTAAATATTGGGATAAAGTAAATGACAGCAGAAGCGTATGGGAGAAGATTGATGTTCAAGCAGAAGTCAGTCCAACACCATTAATAGATGATTATGGGCATTAAATATGTGTTCATCCTGAGGCCTGTCCTGCAGCACATTAACATTTGAAGTAGAAAGTGCAGAGATTCAACAAAGGAAATGATCCACCGCTACAGAGAGAGAGAGAGAGAGAGAGAGAGAGAGAGAGAGAGAGAAAAGTTTGAGAATTTGCCTTTAGGGTTTCAGGGAAATGGTTCTTCCATCCGTCCATCCATCCATCCATCCATCCATCCATCCATCTATCTGTCTAATCATTCATCCCTCAATACATCCCTCCGTCCATCCTGGCAACATGAAAGAAGTTTGCTTGAAATCTTTGCAAATGTATACAATCTTTCGTATGGATGGATAGAGAGATAGATAGATATGGACTCTATACGGACGCACTCCATCCATCCATCCATCCATCCATCCATCCATCCATCCATCCATCCATCCATCCATCCATCCATCCATCCATCCATCCATCCATCCCTCTCTCTACCATTCTCTGTCGTTCTGTTTTACAGTGTGCATCTGTACAGGATGTGTAACGTCTGCATCGGAGTGACGGAGAAGAAGCAGAAGAGTGTGTGACCGCAGGGGGTTTCAGTCCCTCTCGAATCGCATTCATTCCTCAGAGACTCGGTTTGTCATCCCACACTTTCCGTCGTATCATTATTTCCTTTCCTCGAGCAGCGCATCGTAAATGTCAATAACATTGTGATGTACCACTTGATAAAACTTGAACTTGTTTCAGTTTTCATACAGTTGTTTATGTCTGTCTGACTCTGTGGTTTGGATGAATTGGATGAAGTGCCACTGACTCTGAGAGTGTATGTGAGTGTGTGTGTGTGTTTGAGTGAGTGACTGAGTGAGAGTTTGTGTGAGTGAGTGACTGAGTGACTGAGTGAGTGAGTGTGTGTGTGTGTGTGTGTGTCGTTCTGTCATGTTTACGCTCCTCCAGTGTGTCAGATCATGTTGAGTGTGTATCCGCCGCCCCTCGACCCTCAGTGATCTAAACACTCGTGTGTGTTTGATGCTTCTCTCTTCTGTGCTGAAGGCCTCCAGTGTTTGATGCTGATCTCTCTCTCTCTCTCTCTCTCTCTCTCTCTCTCTCTCTCTCTCTCTCTCTCTCTCTCTCTCTCTCTCTCTCTCTCTCTCTCTCCCCCCGTCTCGTTTGGTAATAGCTCGCTAATCATAGACTACAATAAAACACCTTAGAATTGCAATTTGTGAAGCCATGTGGGAGAGCACTGTGAGACGCTGGCTAAGTTTGAGCAAATTAACCAGAGACAGAGAGAGAGAGAAGATGAAGATAAAACACTCTGCAATTGCTAAACTAACTGAGAGATCAAAAACTGATTTTTCATATCGAGTGCCTGGGTCAAAAATAATATTGCAAATAATCATTTGAACAGGTTACTCGTTAATAAAGACTGTAAGAGGAACTTCATCTCTACAATTAAAGCCGCTTGTGGAATTTAATTATAACAATATGTTAAAACATGCTAATTCATGTTAGCACTGTGCTAAAACATGCTAGCAGCATGCTAATTCATGTTAGCAATGTAATAAAATCTGCTACAAACATGCTAGCATTATGTAAAATAATGCTAATCAAATGCTTAGAGATGTTAACAACAAGACAAAACATGTTCGAAGTTTATAAAACTGTCAGACAAGCCAACATTACGCCAGCTCACCTGTCAATCACAATTCACCTCAGAGATGAGTTTGACAATGTTTGTTTCTACATCCTGAAGCAGAGAGTCTGTCAGTCGACGTCTCATCCTGATGTCTCGAGTCTCTCTCTGACACACACACACACACACACACACACACACACACACACACACACACACACACACACACACACACACAGGCTGAAGTCAAACATGTCAGCAGATAGCCTACATTCCTATTTCTTTGTCAAATCCAAGATGAAGCTTGGGATTTATATTTTTTCTGTTTTTCTGAAGATAAATCTGACAGTATCAGACTATACAGTATACATCACTTGCTCTGTTTCCCAGTCTTGGACTCCCAGAACACACACGCACACACACACACACACACGCACACACACACACACACACACACAAGCTGATTGATGGGATAGACCTCGTTTCCCTTTGACCAAACTAGCTTTGAACCACGTCATGTTAATTCTGCAGCAGAAATCAGGGAAGTGTGTGTGTGTGTGTGTGTGTGTGTGTGTGTGTGTGTGTGTGTGTGTGTTTGTCAGCTTTCCTCTCATTAGCCGCGTTTCCACTGCCGAGCCGTGCTAGTGCGTGCCAGAGCCAGTCGCGTTTCCACTGTCACTTCCGGGCTTGATCGGGGCTTACTCAGGATTTCTGGCCCGTCGAATACCTTGGGCCAAAGCGGGCCAGCTCGGGCTAGAGGCGTGCTCAGGGACGGACTGGGACTAAAAAACGGCCCTGGACTTTGACTAGGCCCGGCCCAAAGCAATCGGCGCGCGGAAACTCGACAACAACAACAATAGCGCCTGCCGCCTGGCATGTCGACAACAACAACAATAGCGCCTGCCGCCTGGCATGAGTGTCACAAGACTTTAATTGTGGCTCATGAAACTATACTATCCAAATTATAGCTAACAGTATATTACACAATCTATTCCATGCTGTCTTAAAATGAATTTCTTACTTAATAATATTAATTAATTTATGGAGTAATTAATCTTAGCTACTGCACAAATAATAATACCACATCTAAATGAAAATAGGCTACACCATTACAAATGTAACTTCTGTATTCAAAATCTTCAAAGTTTGTAAGCATTAGTTGTAACGTTACCAACTTTTTTAAAAGTAAAAGCACAACATATTCCTTAATATTAGCTACTACTATTAAAATGTTGAAGTTTAGCTGTTTTAACTACTGTAATCATTAAAAATGTAGCAAGCTGAATATCACTTCCTAACATCATCCCTAGCAAGTAACTTGCAAAGTAATTTCTGATTAATTCGGTTCGGGAGTAGTAGAGATAAAAGCCCGCCCGCACTGACAATTGATTGGTTGGGTCCTTTCATGCGCACACTAGCACACACACGCAAGGTCTCTAGCTCGCTCCCTCTCTCTGCCATGCGCGCGCTACGCATGCTTGCTCGCTCTAGATTCCGGGAGATTTTAACTAATTTGCGGGCATTAGGGAGCCGCTATCAATATGCGGGAGACTCCCGGAGACTTGGGATGTCTGTGACTGCGTGTGTGGCGGGCGGTGGGCCGGCCCGCCGGCCGTCCTGGAGTACCGGCCGTTCTGTGATTCTCCAGATCACACAGATGGCCAGTCCGCCCCTGGGCGTGCTCAAGGTAAAAGGCGGAGTTTATCTGTGTTATGGAACGTTATGATCTGAAGCAAGATGCACATTTCACTTTTTTATATCGCGCAAAAAATATTCGCTGCTCGAAATGGTGAATCGCCTGTACTGGTCTGTCGAAGATACCAAAGCTCTTCTGAGCATTTGGGCAGAGGAAAGGGTACAACGTCAATTTGACGGCGTGTGAAGAAACGAAGACGTTATAAAATGCATCGATGCTGAACTTTCTAAGCTAAGCATGCAGCGATTGACGCTTCAAGTTCAGGAAAAAAAAGTTGCGGGCGCAGTAACGTATTGTACAAGGCGATTCAAACGCACAATGGACAAAGCGGAGCTCAGAGAAGGAACTTTCCAAATTCCATGGTTCGACTTGATGGACGGTGTGCTGGGTCACCGTGTGCTGGGTCACCATCGGTGTGCTGGGTCACCGTGTGCTGGGTCACCATCGGTGTGCTGGGTCACCGTGTGCTGGGTCACCATCGGTGTGCTGGGTCACCGTGTGCTGGGTCACCATCGGTGTGCTGGGTCACCGTGTGCTGGGTCACCATCAGTGTGCTGGGTCACCATCGGTGTGCTGGGTCACCATCGGTGTGCTGGGTCACCATCGGTGTGCTGGGTCACCGTGTGCTGGGTCACCATTGGTGTGCTGGGTCACCATCGGTGTGCTGGGTCACCATCAGTGTGCTGGGTCACCATTGGTGTGCTGGGTCACCATTGGTGTGCTGGGTCACCGTGTGCTGGGTCACCGTGTGCTGGGTCACCATCGGTGTGCTGGGTCACCATCGGTGTGCTGGGTCACCATCAGTGTGCTGGGTCACCATCGGTGTGCTGGGTCACCATCGGTGTGCTGGGTCACCATCAGTGTGCTGGGTCACCATCGGTGTGCTGGGTCACCATCGGTGTGCTGGGTCACCATCGGTGTGCTGGGTCACCATCGGTGTGCTGGGTCACCATCAGTGTGCTGGGTCACCATCGGTGTGCTGGGTCACCATTGGTGTGCTGGGTCACCATTCGTGTGCTGGGTCACCGTGTGCTGGGTCACCATCGGTGTGCTGGGTCACCATCGGTGTGCTGGGTCACCGTCCCTCTGTTAGTGGCGACTCGCGAGACAATCGGGACACTATTGCAGCCACGGCCGGTGAGTTAATCAGGTGATAGCCTATTCTCAGTTCATTCAGTGAATGGATGCTCTGAGGTAAAGTGTTCAGATCACAGACTCAGCAACTATTGTATTTAATTGTACAGTACAATCATAACATAGTAGGACATTATCTTTCATAATCTCCTTAAACATAAGAATACTGCTGGCCATAAACTGAGAAAGCGCGCGTCCGGTGAGCGATACCTCGAGTTGTCCTACACGCGACGCGGCGCTGCAGAATGTGTAGCCTTGCCACCAACCCTTTTACCCATCTCCGTGTCCATCTCCCTGCGGATTACGCAATTTTACAGGGAATACATTGCGATTATTTTACTAGTCATGGAATGGGAAACGTGACATTAACCTGTTAAGTCAAGTCATCTTCATTTATATAGCGCTTTTAACAATGAATTGTTTCAAAGCAGCTTTACAGAGATAAACATATAATTTAAGGTAACAGATTGTTTTGGCTTTATAGCGGTTCTTGAATAATGTTATTTCCAGCTAAAGTTAACTTTGATTGATTCACCTCCGTCGAAATGATCAGACTTTAAACGCGAACCTGTGATTAACGCTGACGGCGTTCACATGCTCATTCAGAATGGATTCTATAGTTATGTGCTTTTGAAAATATGTGCGCAGGTTTATAATTCATACAACCCAGCCTAAACAAACTACTTTTCTTGCCTATAAAAACAGGGAATTTAACAGGGAATTCTGTGTTCATACATTTAATAAAGGGTGATTATTATCATCTTATTTTTGTATTTGTACTTGCACTTGATTTTTTTGTTTGTACCTTCAGTTATGTTTGTTGGATAAAAAAGAAAAACTATATAAACAAAGTAAAAATGAATTTGACTGATAACTACCCGTGAATATCGTGAATTATTTTGGCCACAATATAATGTGAAAAATCTAACATCGTGACAGCCCTAGTTTTAAAGGTTTGTTAAAATTGTCTTTCTCTCTCTCTCTCTCTCTCTCTGTCTCTCTCTCTCTCTCTCTCTCTCTCTCTCTCTCTCTCTCTCTCTCTCTCTCTCTCTCTCTCTGTCTCTCTCTCTCTCTCTCTCTCTCTCTCTCTCTCTCTCTCTCTCACTCACTCACTCACTCACTCACATCACTCACACACACACACACACACACACACACACACACTCTCTCTCTCTCTGTCTCACTCACTCACTCACTCACTCACTCACACACACCACACACACACACACCACACTCTCTCTCTCTCACTCACTCACTCACTCACACACACACACACACACACACACACACTCTCTCTCTCTCTCTCTCACTCACTCACTCACTCACTCACACACACACACACACACACACACACACACACACACTCTCTCTCTCTCTCTCTCTCTCTCTCTCTCTCTCACTCACACACTCACACACTACACACACACACACATGGATCTGAGCAGATGTTTTAAAGCTGCTTGTGGAGGTTTAATAGGAGATTTTGATTCCTCTCAAAACCACTTATATCCATAACCATTCATATTCATATTCGTGGCCTGTATTAATAAAGAGGAAAATGAGCAAATGCGGGCTCGTTCAGTGCCAGTCGGCCTATTATCCCTCATTATCTGTTTAATGGCGTCGCTCGTGAAGGGACTCGGAGACGCTGTTGTAAAAGGCAGATTTCGCTGTCAGATTTCTCGTTACTTGCTAAGAAAGGAATATTAAAAGCCTCAAATATTGATGATTGTTCTGTGAGGTCCAGTTTATGGTTAGGGGTGCATGATACTGCAAATTAAAGCTGATAAAATTATGGATTATTTGCTTCAGCTGAGACACTTCCGATGTGCACTGTTCACCCTTTAGCATATACATATATACATATAAATAATATAAAAATTGAAAGCTGTATTCTAAATATTAATAAATCTCTAAGACTGAATGACCCAATGATACCTGAATGATACAATGCTGAATAAAGGCCTAGTTTTTGTTATTTTTGGAGCAAAATGTATTTTCGATGCTTCAACACACTCTAACTAACCCACTGATGTCACATGGACTACTTTGATGATGTCTTTATCTCCTTTCTGGACAAGGACAGTATACCGTACACACATTTACAATGGAGGGACAGAAAGCTCTCAGGCTAAATCTAAAATATCTTAACTGTGTCCCGAAGATGAACGGAGGTCTGACGGGCTTGGAGCGACATGAGGGCGAGTCATTAATGACATCATTTTCATTTTTGGTGTGAACGAACCCATTAATTTTATGACGTTGATATTTACGCTTTCATTTCTACACGCTTGAATTGAGTACTAATATAGAATTTACCTAGTTTTTATTTAATTCTTGCCTGAACTAACTTTTTCATGTAAATGACATTGTTTTTTTCAGTAGTATTTCCTCCACCACAGAACGAGGGGATATGTGGACGACGTGAGTGAGAGATGAGTGTTGGCGAACGGGTAATGACTCTCGTCCCCTATAGAGAGCGCTGTTTATCTGCTATTTTATCTCTTTATCTGCACTATCCTCATTCTGACCTCAGAGTTCAGGATCAACAAACACGTCGAGTCTCCTTCATCTATGCAGCGCTTTAACACTACAGATGGTCCACAGCAGCTTTGTACTCGTGACGGATTAATATCAAATCATTCTTGCTTTACTGTACATTCCTGGTCTTACTGTAATAATAACTTTATCCGACTAATAACAATGTTCCTTTTGGGTCGATGTAACCAGACCCTCGTCTTTTTTATTAAGCTTATTGTAGTCGACGAATGAAGCATTTTGTTTTTAGTCAAATGTGCAAAAAGATTAAAAAACAACAACATTTGTCAGCATTAAAAATAGTTTAGGCATATAAAGGGTTTGGAAGAAGTCTCACCAAAGCTGCATTTATTGATCAAAACTACAGTAAAAACAGTGTAATATTACTCCAGTGTAAATCATCTGTTCTCTATGTGAATATACAGTAAAGTGTAATTTATTCCTGTGATCAAAGCTGAATGTTCAGCATCATTACTCCAGTCTTCAGTGTCACATGATCCTTCAGAAATCACTCTAATATGAGGATCTGATGCTCAACAAACATTTATGATTATTATCAGTGTGATAATAGAAATAATAGTGATAATAGTTAATAAAAGATAATAGTGACGAATAGAACATTTAAAAGAACAGCATTTATTTGAAATAGAATATTTTGCAACATTATAAATGTCTTTACTGTCACTTTGATCAATTTAGTAAATAATAAATGTAACCCCACAAACTGTTGAACAGTATTGTATTAAACGTATGGATTTGTTAATGTTTACATATATGTTGAAAGAAACATATTTAAACTTAACATGTAGATGTTGTTGTCATCTGCACATGTTATTTTTTGATAGGCTATATTTACATTTTTAATACATTATTTTTATGACAGTTATTTTATCATATGACTCTAAAAGTAAAGGAATAGGGTAAAGACCATATGTATATGTGTGATTTTTTTAATTTTTTTAATTTTTTATTTATATAGTAGGCATTAATGGTCAATTTTAAGAATATACATTTTTTTGTATGTAAAATTTTTTAATGACAGTTAATATGTGTAAATATTTTATTTTATTTATTTATTATTTTATTTTAGGCAATAATAGTATTTTAGTTATTCTATCATGTGACTCTAAAAGTAAAGGACTATATGACAAAGACCAGTATGTATACGTGTGAATATTTATTTTATTTAATGTATTTTATTAAATTTGATTAATATATTTACATTTTAATACATATTTTCATGACAGTTAATATATCATATGATTGTAAGAGTGAAGGAAACTTTTTAGGTGATTTTGTGGATTTTAACCAATAACAATATAACAATATATGTGTGAAAACTCTTAAAAATTTGTTTGTTTCCACATGAAAAACATCATCATGCAGGTGTGGAGCGAAACAGCGAGTAAATAATGATTTTCCTTTTTGTGAATTCCTTTAACTGCAGACCTGAGACCGGCGGCGAAGTCAAGGTCAGAGCGAAGGTCGTGTTTATGTGTTTATGTGCTGACGGTTATATGTGTTTTTCCTCGGCCTCATCCCTGTTCCATGATTTATTCTGCTGGAAAGGTCATCATATCCAGCCTTCATCTGTTCTCTGCATATGTGTGTATGAATGTGTGCATGAATACAGTATGTGTGTATGAATAGGTGTGCATGAATACAATATGTGTGTATGAATATGTGTGCATGAATACAGTATGTGTGTATGAATATGTGTGCATGAATACAGTATGTGTGTATGAATATGTGTGCATGAATACAGTATGTGTGTATGAATATGTGTGCATGAATACAGTATGTGTGTATGAATATGTGTGTATGAATACAGTATGTGTGCATGAATACAGTATGTGTGCATGAATACAGTATGTGTGTATGAATATGTGTGCATGAATACAGTATGTGTGTATGAATAGGTGTGCATGAATACAGTATGTGTGTATGAATATGTGTGCATGAATACAGTATGTGTGTATGAATACAGTATGTGTGTATGAATATGTGTGTATGAATACAGTATGTGTGTATGAATACAGTATGTGTGTATGAATATGTGTGTATGAATACAGTATGTGTGTATGAATATGTGTGTATGAATACAGTATGTGTGTATGAATATGTGTGTATGAATACAGTATGTGTGTATGAATATGTGTGTATGAATACAGTATGTGTGCATGAATACAGTATGTGTGTATGAATACAGTATGTGTGCATGAATACAGTATGTGTGCATGAATACAGTATGTGTGTATGAATACAGTATGTGTGTATGAATACAGTATGTGTGTATGAATACAGTATGTGTGTATGAATACAGTATGTGTGTATGAATACAGTATGTGTGTATGAATACAGTATGTGTGCATGAATACAGTATGTGTGTATGAATACAGTATGTGTGCATGAATACAGTATGTGTGTATGAATAGGTGTGCATGAATACAATATGTGTGTATGAATATGTGTGCGTGAATACAGCATGTGTGTATGAATATGTGTGCATGTATAGAGTATGTGTGTATGAATATGAATATGTGACTCTGTGCGACCCCTAACATGTTTAACTTTGACTGCTTACATCTATTTGTTGTTTGTGTTATTAGTTTGCTTTTCCATTTAGACTCATATAAGTGTTCGCTCGTGTGTTTATATCATATGGCGTGTGTGTTTGAGTTTGTTTATACACTTCCAGTCAAAAGTTTTGGATCATTAAGGTTTTTTAAATTACACTTTACTGTATATTCACATAGAAAACAGCTGATTTACACTGGAGTAATATTTCACTGTTTTTTATTTTTAATCAAATAAATTCAGCTTTGATGAGCAGAAGAATCTTTTAAAAACATAAAAAACCTTACTGATCCAAAACTTCTGACTGATAGTGTGTATTTCCAGCTCATATAGTGTGTGTGTGTGTGCGGTGTTTCTCCGTGAGGGTCGAGGGACTGTGTATAATGATCCTCTCTCTTTCCCACACGATCATCATTAACGCTGTCGTTTCGCTCTCGGTCCGGATGAAAGTCTTGATGAAAGACTGATATTAAAACCCACACGATCTGCTGCCCTTCTCAGGATTCCAAAGCTTATGAATCATGAATCAAACCTGAATGAGTCCCGTTGACCTGACCCTTGACCTCTTCAGAGATTACATGGGATAAACACAAAACACACACAATATCATCAATCTCAGAATGGAATCTTACTACGTTTTTAATACATTTCCGGGTGAAACGGGACCCAAACATATTAGAGCCTGCATGTGTTTTCTGGATTTTTTTATTTATTATAATGTAGTCAGTGTTTAGTGTGTGTGTGTGTGTGTGTGTGTTTGTGGTGTTTTAGGAAGCCTCTTAAAAGCACTAAATCATGTTCAAAGATGTTATGTTGTGTTAAATAAGTAACTTCTATAGAGGTGAATGAAAATGGTAAAGCTTTCTTTCAGTTTTTTAAAACTTCTGGTTCCATGGGTCAAAATCAACACTTAAAGAGCCCATATAAAACCCAATTTATACTTCTGCGTCGAACTCACGCCGTAGCTACGTCGTATGCTGTGTGTAGCGCGCGCACCCTTCGGCGTACCCTGACGTGCACCTCTCCAAAAATGTAACAAGGCGTCAATTTTACGCGCACCGCAAGCGCTGTGATTGGTCTGCTAGAACCGCTCCCCGGGTTTCACACGCTCCCTCTGCAAGTGTAATTGTCGTCAACGCGGACAATGACGCAGAAGTATAAATGAAAACCAACGCGTAGTCTATAGCGTAGAGGCTCCGGCGTAGGTCCGACGCAGAAGAATAAATCAGCCTTTAGGCCCTATAGAGTCGTGATGATGTTTCAGGCTCTACTAGAACAGGTTTTCCTGCTTGAATGTTGATTATTCTCCTCATATTCTCCATTGTTGCGGCTCCTCTCTTCCCAGTCTGTCAGTAACGCTCTGTTTACTTCCTGTCTCTATGAAGCCCCTCCCTCTGAAAAGTACACTGTGCTCTGATTGGTCGGCTGGAGCAGTGTGTT
Source organism: Tiaroga cobitis (assembly GCA_030578255.1). Taxonomy (NCBI): domain Eukaryota; kingdom Metazoa; phylum Chordata; class Actinopteri; order Cypriniformes; family Leuciscidae; genus Tiaroga; species Tiaroga cobitis. Next base: position 901,571 of record CM060609.1, on the reverse strand, counting down.
GTGATTGGTCGAGCGTGTTTGGGAAATGTCCCGCCCCTTACTTTACTAAAGGAATTCTATATTTTCTTAACATTTCAGAAGTGTCTTGTATGACTGTACTTTAAAGAGCACATATTATGTGTTTCTGAACTCCTGAAACGCCTCCATTGTAGTCTTGAGTTTCTCCCGGGAACGAACACGTCACAATATTCCTCATTATAATAATTCATACGCAGAATAAAGGGGCGGGGCCTGGTTGAGTTAGTTAGTAGTGTGTTAAACTGGCGGTTATGGAATTAAATTGTTAAATGAGTTTAAAGTGAAATGTTCAGTCTATTTATGAAGGATGTGATCTCATAGTGAGCTTTCCTTTCTCCTGATCATCATCATCATCATCATCATCAGGACACAAAAGCTCTTTATAAAAGTGTGTTTGTGTTTTTGAAAAGACTTTGAAAGTGCAGTTTCACAAATTTTAGTCAAGAATGAGGTCTTTTTCTCTCCCACCACGCTGTCTGTCACTACGATATGCTTTCTCTGTGTGTAAACTCCATTACTGCTGTCTCTGTCATCATCTCACACACACACACACACACACTCTCTCATGTGGTGTCCATCACAGAGTCTGTGGGCTCCATCTCCACCTCAATCAAGCGGAAGAAAAGCAGGCCTTGTTCGAGTCGAAACTCCCACAAGCTCTCGCACGGAAGTGATGCTCTCCTTCTCTCCCAGCGACTCCATCGTGATCCGATCCCGGAGAACAATCAAGACCTCCCACACTCCTGCTTCCAGCAAACCGCTCGCCGGCCGCCTCCAGAACGCTGTAATGCAGAACACCGCTGAACCGCAGTAATGCAGATGCTATCGAGGACAGGAGTACTGATGTCTCCGGAGGCGGGAGAGAAGAGAGCATCCGAAATGTTAGGATTCTGCGGGAAAGCTCGGAGTGTTTGCCAGGATTGCTGGAGATCCGGAGCGTGTGGTTCAGGCTGGTTTCTGATCCGGGTCCATTATGGATAATTGTGGCTATATATTCTTTTTTAAACACTAATTTCTGGTGTGTTGTAGAAGGGACAGGAGAGATGTGATGGGAATTGTGGGAGAACAGGGATTAGAGATGCAGGATTAATCGGTAAATGATCACAATCTCGATTCGAACACACACACGGTATTATACCTAAACCAAATATTCATATTATCACTGAAGTACTGGGATAAAAATTTAGTTATAAACACTAATGTCTACGGAAGTGATTAAAATAGTGTAAATCGACATTTGAAAGTAACGTGAGGAAATACCGAGTATCAATTTCATCGTTACACCAGTAGGGGGAGACAAATTTGTCATTGAATCATTCATTCAAGAGATTCATTCAAAAAACACTGACTCTTCTGGTGCTGAAAGTGAAGTCTTTATGAGTGAGTCATTGAATCGTTCACTCAACCCGATTTTTTTAAATACTTCATTCAGATTAATTAAGCATTTCAAATAGACTTAGGCAATTCACATTTTGCCAGAATCTCTAGTAAATTACAAGCTATCTTGTTTAGCAGCGAAACTCACATGAAAGTGCCACAGCACGACATATTGGACGCCTTCAACACTATTTGAGACATTAGACATTATTTGAAAGATTTCCGCTACAAATAAGTTCTTGTGTTCCTAAACTGCTATACAGTGTGACACTATTTAGAGACTCGTTGTAGCGCTTTCATCATCTTTTAAAGTCCCCTGTAGTCAATCATTTTATCCCTTAAAACGCATCTTTGATGACCAAAATGACATTTAAATGTTTCTTCATTCCTTTGAATATCTTGGATGTAACTCGACACCCTTGCCTCATTTAGTATGTGCGGTTCTATGAATATGCAGATGAGCCCCGCCTCCACTCACTCACTCAGCTCAGAGATCCACTGGTTGACGATCACACGTTGATCTGATTGGTTACAAGGTCGTTTGTGACGTCAGAAACACCAGCGATTTCAAACCGTGTTTTTGAGACTGTCTTTGGTTCACTGCAGTTTTAAGCAGAAAATACTCAGCAATGCTGTCGACTTATGAACTTACACACGGTGTGTCTTAAAGCGTATTAAACACACCACATAGACACATAAACAACATTAAAAGCTGGATTTACACCAAACTTTTAATTCCAACGTTTTCCCCTTTCCTTGTAAACCAGCAGCGAGGAGAAGTGTGTGTGTCTGATGCGCAATAGTGTGATTATAGATGAGGGGGAAGAGGACAGAAATGACGAATACCTGCGTCACAGTTTTGTTTTTCACACTTACTCTCAGTCCTTCTCTAAACGAGGAACTGTCCATGTCCTTTATCCCCTTTTCCAGCCCTTCATTGTCTCCTGAACTCTATTTTTAGGATGCGCAGTGGCCTAAACCAAGAAACGTTCCTCTAGTGGATAAATGACCATCCTCCTTTCTAGACACTCATTCTGTCGGACTAAACCGCTGTTCTGACAAACAGAGGTGAAACAATGTTTTAATCATCCCCTTCGACTCATACAGAATGAACAATAGCGCCGGTCGTGTCTCTGATGATCCTGCAAACACACATTGTGTCCGCGACGGATGAGACGAGGATCCCGAGACTCCCGCATCCATCAAGCTGACCCGGTCTCATCTGTTCATCACTCCTGCTGTTATTTACCTCATCCCCCTCTCTCTCGCTTCCCTCAGCTCCTGTTATTACTAATGATGATGGCGACTCTTCATTGTTCTCCTGAACCCGAGTGCGTTCGTCTTCCTCTGCGCTCGTTTGCTCTCGTCTCGTCGCCGCTAATGGAGATAAGAGACGGATCGTGTGCAGATCAACACGACACTAATTGTTTTCCAGCCTCTCCTGTCGAACACACATCCATCATGAAGGTGTATCGGTGAGGACCCGTCCGTCAGCCAAACACACACTCGTACCTGAGACGCAGGGTTGCCAGATTGGGGATGTCCGAGTATCGTAAACCAGAACCCTAAAATCATCGTATTTGGAAAAACATTATCGCACACTAGTAGGGTTGTGATCGTTTGAATTTAAACGATTCTGATTCCTATTTCGATTCTAATAAGGAAAAAAAACTTTTATATCATTCACATTTAGTCTGATTGCAAAACATTTAATTGTGGCTGAATATCATGAACGGAAATCATCAGGCTGAAGAACACTTACTCAAGGAGCGTTTGCTTGTGGTTTAAAAACACCATGAAAAACAACTAGCCTAACTAATATACATTTCAAGCATTATTAAAGACAAGTAAACACTCAGTAATTAACAAATATAAAATTAGCAGTCGCAACAAATAGATACAACTGAACAAAGATACGATTGAAATAAACAGTGTTTTAAGATTTTCAGGTTCAGAAACTAATCAAATGTAAAATAACACTGCACTTTATAAATAAAATATACATTACAAATATAGTTACAAAAGTTACTCAGTCAAGAACAAGTGAATTTTCTCTTTGTCTTCTGTTGTTTGATGAGTGTTATAGAGACGGCAGGATTATTATTAGGCTGCTGTCACTTTAAGAGCCGCCCCATATACACACGCCTCATTGACAACCCTGCGCTTCAATGGTTTAAAATCACATACTAGACTGATCGTCCCGGCGTCGTGTGCAGTAATAAACACAAATAACTATAAAGAATATGCAAAATACCTGCTCACAGATAAAAGACCCACAGACTCTAGGAGACTTGAATACACCTGAGACTGAATCAGGCGTCTCGTTCCCGCCCTCCACCAATCACAGCCCGTCCACAGCCCGTCGCCTTGGCAACTGACATCCCATCATGTTAACGTTCCCTCGAAAAAAGTTATTTACATGCTTTGCCTTTATGAGCTAATATGACTTTTGGCAACACTTTATTTTACAGTGTCCATGTTACATGTACTTACCGTAGTAATAACAGTAAATTATGCATGATTACATGCAACTAACCCTAACCCTATAACCCTATAGTCAGTACATGTTAATTAATATTACTCAGTGCTTAAATATATAATTACACTGAAACAATGACAACTTAATACAATCAAAAAGTCAGGTTACACTTTATTTTGTGTTTCTTCTAGTTCACCGTGTAAACATTGCCATTTTCATAAACACTTCTGTTCAAAAGTTTGGGGTTGGTAAAATTGTTTAATGTTTAGAAAAATGTCTCTTCTGCTCATCAAAGCTGCATGTATTTGATCAAAACTACAGTGAAACAGTGTAATATTACTCCAGTGTAAATCTGCTGTTCTCTATGTGAATATACAGTAAAGTGTAATTTATTCCTGTGATCAAAGCTGAATGTTCAGCATCATTACTCCAGTCTTCAGTGTCACATGATCCTTCAGAAATCACTCTAATATGAGGATCTGATGATCAACAACATTTATGATTATTATCAGTGTTGAACACAGCTTCAGATTTCAGTGAAAATGTCAAATAAAATAAAAATATTTAGTGAATATCATATAATAAATAAAATATGAATATCTTTACTGTAACTTTTGATAAATTTTCTGCATCCTTGCTCAAATATTTTTTTTATTTTGTTAAGACGAATATATCTTTAATCTAGCCAATATTTCATCACGTCATATTCATTAATTCATTAATTTGACTAAAATTACTAACTTTTAATCACATCTATTTTTTTTTTTCAAAAAATGTTTATGAGGAAAGTGTGCAAAATGAAAACTTTAGTTAATTTTCTCAATTAATTATTTATTTTAAACCACATAAAATACACTTCATCTAATCAGTCCATTCTTATCCTGAGATCAAATCTGTATGTTTGTCTAATGATATTTTCACACGGCTCCAAATTATGAATGCAGGCGTTTATGAGAATAACACATTATGTATGAATTATGATCGTGTCCCTGGGGAAGTTTCGCTTCAGATTCGCTGGTTTTCATCAGTACCGCAGATGATGTTCAGGTGTAATTAACCCCTCCACTGCTGTGTTTAAAGGGAATTATCCAGAAACCCTGAACGACTTGGAGAAACTGGTCAACGCTTTCTCATGATTAGTCATCATTGTTGATCTTTAATGAGCCCAATTTGCATTAAAAAAAAAGTAATTTGCTTCATTTAAATGTGTACAGTGCTGTATGGGTTACTGAATACTGCAATGCTATATTATCTAAATGTCATAATCATTTGTAAACAAACAAGTATTCATTATTTCAATGAGCTTATTGTATCTGCATTAAATTACTACATTGTTTAAATTAATTCATTTTTCGCTAACTGTGATTTTGTATATGTACATTACTGAAATACATAACTTATCTCTGATAACAGATCACTGTGAACTGTAATATAATACACTTTCTGTGAAGCTGCTCTGAAATGATGTGTGTTATGAAACTCGCTGCACAAATAAAGATGAACTGAAAACTGTGGAGAATCTGCTTCTCTTCTCCTCTCCACATTACGCTCGTCCTCGCTCTGCCCTTGGTTTAATTATGATGAGGCAGATTTATGATTTATGCCCGTCTCTCAGTGTCGTAAATTACCTCGTATCGATTCAGCAGACTTATTCCTTCACTCACTTTGATACCTTTATTCATCCGCTCGCTAATTAGCATTTTAGCCACTCCCCCTTCAGCCCACTCACTACATCAGCCGTGTGTGTGTGTGTGTGTGTGTGTGTGTGTGTGTGTGTGTGTGAGACTCCTTACGATGGGAGACTTCAGGTGATTTAACCTGTTATTGCTGCGTTGCATCAGAAACAAAAGGCTGAAGCTGAGGAAGGGTAAAGGGATAGTTAGCGATAACTAAAGTTACTTAAAGTCGTCGTCAATCATTGTATCCCTTTAAACTCATCTTTGATCACCAAAATGACATATTTAAACATTGTTTTCTTGCCTTTGAATAGCTTGAATGTAACTCGACACCCTCGCCTCATTTAGTATGCGCGGTTCTATGAATATGCAGATGAGCCCCGCCTCCACTCACTCACTCAGCTCAGAGATCCACTGGTTGACGATCACACGTTGATCTGATTGGTTACAAGGTCGTTTGTGACGTCAGAAACACCAGCGATTTCAAACCGTGTGTTTGAGACTGTCTTTGGTTCACTGCAGTTTTAAGCAGGAAATACTCAGCAATGCTGTCGACTTATGAACTTACACACGGTGTGTCTTAAAGCGTATTAAACACACCACATAGACACATAAACAACATTAAAAGCTGGATTTACACCAAACTTTTAATTCCAACGTTTTCCCCTTTCCTAGTAAACCAGCAGCGAGGAGAAGTGTGTGTGTCTGATGAGCAATAGTGTGATTATAGATGAGGGGGAAGAGGACAGAAATGACGAATACCTGCGTCACAGTTTTGTTTTTCACACTTACTCTCAGTCCTTCTCTAAACGAGGAACTGTCCATGTCCTTTATCCCCTTTTCCAGCCCTTCACAAAACACCAAACGTGGTTGAGGTATTTATCTGAGAAAATTATTTAGCAGAAAAGGCAAATTACAGCTACAGGTTTTATTTTAATATGCAAAATAAATGCATGTACATATACAGTAGTGGCAAAGAAATGATGTCCTAGGAAATTTATCAAAATATCATACATATTCAGTGTGATATTTGCCCTTGGTTTAAACCTATACATACCGGTATATATATCCAATCAAAATGTAAATGAGAATTAATTAAAAATATAAAATAATATAAATATTTGTAGCAAATGTAAATAAATACAAAAAATCACTCAAATTGAATTAATTAAATGTGAAATTTTGAAGTAGAAAAACTGATATAGTAATTTATTGTTTAACATTATTATTAAAAAACAATTTTTTTTTTTTTTTACAGTGTACAAATACATTCCTAAAAATTGAGCTTTTTGTCGAGCAAGTAAAAATTTGACCTGCTTGGACGGCTGAAAAATCCTTATTGTTGAGCGGTGTGTGATATTCCTCGAGTGGTTCCTCTCTGTCTCTGTGAACACTGGCAGTGTGGACTAAAACACGTGTGTGTGTGTGTGTGTGTGTGTGTGTGTGTGTGTGTGTGTGTTCTCATCAGGTCAGGGATGACGGAGCTCGGTTAAACGAGAGGTCTAGGCCACACCAGTTATTAACGTGTGCTTATGACGACACATATGGCTCAATCTTCCATCTAATTATGTCCGTGGAGAGCAGAAAGCTCCATTTACTCTGTTCATTAGGATTCCTCCAGCTGTGCTTCTGTCCAGCCGCTCCGGAGACACGAGCACCGCCGGTGAACTCATGCGTTTGGACCAGGTTCGGTCTTCTGCGTCCCGGAGAGGTTTTGTGCTGCAAATGAGATGTTTCACCTGTGGATGAATACACACCTGAAACTGCTGACGTTTGGCTTCCTGTGTCATTGGAACTGGAACGTTTTTCCAACAAAAGAGCAAAAAACCTGCATCACAAAAAAAAAAAAAGACAGAAAAACCTCTGGCGCTCTAGTGACTGAATTTTTTTTTTCTTCATTGGAATGGTACGGAACTTGATAAAGGTTTTGGCTCTTGCTGTGTGAACACACACACACACACACACCAAAAAATCATGGACATGTCCAAAAATCGTGGACATGATATGAACAGGTTAAATGGTCCTATAACAACAGTCCCACTTGTGCTCCTCGCGGTCCGAAACGAGCGCATTGGAAACGAATGTGAGGCGAGTTTCCTCTAGTGGAAGCGTTCGGAACTGCAGCCGAACACACTCTCACTGAACGCTCGTTTACTGAGAGATCAGACTCACATCACTCCACCTGTTTAGATTTATGGCTTTGATTTTCTCACAGTTTTAGTCAACATGTTTTTGAAAATATACATTTCATATAGAAGTGCGTGTGTCTCTCACTGTAATACACACACCTCTCTCTTTCACACACTCTTTCACACACACTCACACTCTCTCTCTCTCTCTCTCTCACACACACACACACACACGCACACTCTCTCTCTCTCCATTGTTTGAGGTGGTCTTGCAGCATTAGGTGTCTACTGTGCCCTTTCCATGTTCTTCCCAGAGGAAGCGTCACGAGACCCGTGGGATGATCTGGGTAATGTTGCATGATGGGATTGTTCCATTTTCATTGAAAACGGCAGACTGGTTGTAAGGTTGTAAGCCTCCAGCCGAGCGTGTCCATCCACCGCATGTCTTCTCTTCCTCATCCCTCGCTCTCCTCCACTGTAGTTGTTCTCGGAGCGCTTCGCTGGTGTTTGCATGCTTCTCTTCTCTTCGGTTTCAGCTGGAGACGCGCACGCTTAAAGATAACACTTCAGAAACGGGGTTTCACATTTAAACATCCATTTCTGCTCCGCTAAAGAACCTTTCAGTGATCAGGTCTTAAAAGAACCATGTTTTTATTATTTTGAAGAACTTTTTCCACTTTAAAGAGCTTTAGTGCAATGGAGTTACCTGCCAAATAAGAACCTTAGAAGCACGGGTTCTAAGAAACCCTATTGCTTATTAATTAATTATTACCTTTGAAATGGGCCTATATAAATTGACATCCATTTTATGATATAAACAGGGGATACAATGGCAGTTTTCCAGGCTTTAGATATCTCCGCTGTAGAAATCAATAAAGTATAAATATATATTAGAGGTTCAGTTATAACAGATGCACCAACTTTAAGAAGAAAGCATCTAAGGTATATCTACACCAGCAGCGTTTGTTGGGTTAAGTTTATATAATTCAAACCAAACTAACTGGTTGTAAGGAAAAACTAAAAGGTAATGTAGTTTGAACAATTTTTGTATATCTTTGATTTTTTAAATATTTTTGTGCTCTGCTTAAAAACATGATTCTCGAATACATTACTCGCTCTGATAAAATGTTTGTTTAAAAGATCTGCTACTTTAGCTTTGTCTGTAATAATATCTTTGTTGTTAAGTGAAGAAGCCCTTCTGTTAATACAACTATTCTCTAGTTCTTACAATATTCCAAAATGTTCTTGAATTTGAGGAACTAATAGAGAATTGCTTTTTATAATATTCTGATTTAGCTTTTCGGATGGCTTGCGTACACATCTTCCCATGTTGTCTAGAAGAAATCCAATCAGAAATGCTTGGAAAGAGCTGAGTTTGGTTTATTTGCACTTCCTCCTAACGCACAAACAGCCCAAAACTCAAAACACACCAGGATTTTACCAAACAATTATGGCACTTTATGCATGCCGTATTTTACTGTAAAAACCTGCATTTTGCTTATTAAACATGAAAGTATTATGCAGTCATTTAAGACATTTCTCCTTAGATAGAACCTTTTTGGCATGAAGGGTTGTTTAAAATTGGTTCAAAATTGTTGTTTTTTTCTAAGATTGCGATTCAGACCAGTTACATTTAATTGACTGAGTGATTTGTTTGCGAATCAGACGCCGTATGCTTGGTTTTGCACCCAGGCCGCAAGGAAACTCTTAACTCAGATTTCATTGGTGATTTCAAATATGAAGTTGAATCGTATAAACTTGATGAACCGCTTTGGAGGATTTGATGTTTCCTCATTCTGAGAGACACGAGCTTTGCTTACGTGACGTTTCCAAGATGGCCGCCGAGTGGGCCGGTTTTCATCTCGATATTCATCTCGACACAATCTCCCCTGGAAGTTTCTGATTTACATCTGCCATCTGTTTCTTAGAGTCAGATTCTGTGCTGTCTCGGAAAGACTTGTCCTTAAAAACCTTTCAGATTTCGTTTTCCCCTCGATGAGCCCATGAGACGGCAGAGGACATCGACTGCAAACTTGATTTATCGCATTCTCGTAGAAGGAAAACAGAAAGCCTTCCTAACGCTCCCGTCGAGTCCCTCTTAAGCAATCAATGCATTTATTAATTAATCTTGCCGGCACCTTCTTGCATCTGTACATTGATCCTCTGCGCTTAGAATGGAGGCATCATTCAATTTCAATTTCAGCTCTGAACTCTTTTGGTGATCGATCGCGCGGGGAAAGTCATATTGAGACGGGATGATACGGAGATGGAAATTGATTTGTTGGATGGGAAGCTCGTGGCCGTGGGAGTTTGATCCCGAGGGGTTCAGAAACGCCACTGTCTGAGCGCCTGATCCACAGAACACCTTCACACGAAAATTACAGTTCTCATTGTTTTCTCCACAACATCACAGAATCATAGACGTTGCTAGCATGTTTCTAGCATTTTTTAGCAATTGCTAGCTGGTTTCTATCACGAATGAATGAAAGTAGTCGTCATTTTCTCCACAGAATCACAGAATCATAGACGTTTTAGCATGTTTTTAGCATGTTGCTAGCATAGCATGATTTAGCATATTGCTACGATACTTTAGCATGTTTCTAGCATGATTTAGCTCATTGCTAGCATGTTTTAGCAATTGCTAGCTGGTTTCTATCATGAATGAATGAAAATGGTTGTCATTTTCTCCACAGAATCATAGACGTTTTAGCATGTTTTTTAGCATGTTGTTAGCATAGTATGATTTAGCATATTGCTACCATGTTTTAGCATGTTTCTAGTATGATTTAGCTAATGTTTGAGCAATTGCTAGCAGGTTTCTATCATTAATCAATGAATAATGGTCGTCTTTTTCTCCACAGAATCATAGACGTTTGCTAGCATGTTTCTAGCATGTTGTTAGTATAGCATGATTTAACACATTGCTAACATGTTTTTAGCATGATTTAGCAAATTGCTAGCAGGTTTCTATCATAAATGAATGAAAATTGAAATGAATGAAAATTCATGTTGTTATTTTCTCCACAGAATTATAATGTTGCTAGCATGTTTTTAGCATGTTTTAGCATATTGTTAGCATTTTTCTTGCTACCATGTTTTCAACATGATTAACACATTGCTAGCACTTTTTTTAGCATGATTTATCATGTTGTTGGGATGATTTTGTACATTGCTAACATGATTGTAATTCATTATTTAGCATGTTGTTAGCATGTTTTAAAATTTGTTTAACATGATTTAGCTCATTATTAGCATGTTTCTAGCATTTTTTAACACATTGCTAATATGTTTTAGCATATGGCTTGCATGATTTACCACATTTCTAGCCTGTTTTTAGCATGATTTAACACATTGCTTATGTTTTATGTTTCTAGCATGATTTAGCATGTTGCTAGTCTGTTTTTAGCATGATTTAGCACATTTTTAGCATGTTTTAGTACTCTGACTGACGCCTGTAACACTGAAGGAGTTTTCTGAGATCTGCTCTCTCTCTCTCTCTCTCTCTCTCTCTCTCTCTCTCTCGGGGCAGTGGGTTCGGGCGCTCGAGGCAGAGAGATGGACAGACCTGAGATGCACAGAGAGAAAAGCCATTACATGATGTTCGCTGTGAGGGACGAAGGGTCACGGTGTTTCACAGACCCAAGGTTTCACACACACACACACACACACACACACACACACACACACACACACACGCACATGCACGCACACACACACACCATAGTAATTAACAGGTTATGAGTTTCCACCTCGTGTTCTCCGCGCTGAAATGAGCACTGCCATCTTTGACCTTTGAATAGATTGTGCATGTGGAAACTGGTTGTGTTGTGAATACAGTAGCACACTACACCACTCTCACTGAAGCTGCTAGTGTGCACACTGTGTTACGCAGGTAAACCACTCCTGTGGAATAGATGAGGACATAATTACTGCACCAATTTTACACATTGTTTTGCATTAAATTAGTTTACTCAAAAGGGGATTAAAGTGCAGAAAACATTTTTATTTCCTGCTGCAAATATTTTACTATTATTATTACTATTATATTGTAATTTAGAAAAATCAATAGAACATTATTATTATTACGAAATTATATGATTACTAAGAAAATATTAAGACAAATATTGTACTATTATTATATTTCAATTGTGTTGTAAAAAATATAATATTAAATAATACCAGAACACCAATTAATAGAACATTATTATTATTAAATTATATTAAGACAAATATTTTACTATTATTATTGTATTGTAAAAAAATCTAATATTAAATAGAACAATTATTTACAAATATGTAATATTATCTCAATATTATTTTTTCTGTCTTTACTTTTATGCGTTACATTGTCAAGCTTTTATTTTTTGTATTTCATTCCAAATGTAAAATCAAGGCGAACCTGACGGTATTTATATTATATATTATTATATTATTATTATTATATATATTTTTATTATTATTATTATAATATATAAATAATATTATTACAATATTACATTTTTTCTGTCTTCACTTTTATGCATTACATTGTCAAGCTTTATTTTGTATTTCATTCAGACATGATTTGTGTTATTATATAATATTATTATTATTATTATGTATACTAACATAATTATTATTATTATTATTATTATTATTATTATATCTAAATAATATTATCACAATATAATTTTTTCTGTCGTCGCTGTTATGCATTACATTGTCAAGCTTTTATTTTGTATTTAGTTCCGCATGTAAAATCAAGGCGAACCGGACAGGATTTGTGAGTCAGTGCCGAGTTAATCGGATCATATTTTGGACTTTTATTTTGTAAAGTCGAGGTCACGGTCTCAGTGTCCAGTCAAACTTCATCAGTGATGAAGACACGTGATGCACACGAGGAGCCCCAGACGGTCCGATGAAGCCGTTATGCTGAGGTTCGTCCATCTGTGTGTTCTGCTCATCAACTCTGCTATTGCTCAGACTTGAAGTTTCTATCAAATAATTGTGAATTTGCCCTAATTGCGCTGATTAGGCCGGACCCCCTCCTCCTCGATCGCCTGCGTTATGAAGTGAAGCCAGGCTCCATTAAAGCCTGTTTGATCTTCATTCCTCAATATTAATGAGTGTGTTTAGTGTGCGCACCTGTGGAGGGTGGAGCTCTGCCTGGCCGGAGTTACTCACTAATTACAGCTCATCGTGGGCTTGCTAACGAGCCAGGTGTGCCAGAGAGCACGAGCTACTCCTCTCCCTGTGTAATGATGCTTTAGTGTTAAGTTTAGTTTAAGAGGAGCGCGAGAGGCTTGTGTGGAGCTTTCCTTAGTTATTACTTTTTTTTTATTATTAGGCTATTATTTTTTAAATACTGTGTGTAATTACTTCACTGAGCATCTTTTCCTCTGAGTTCAGGAATTAAAGTCCCCCTGTAGTTAATAATTTTATCCCTCAAAACTCATCTTTGATCACCAAAATTACATATTTAAAACTTTTTCCTTGAAGAAAAGGTCTTCATGCCTTAAAATATCTTGAATGTAACTCGACACCCTCGCCTCATTTAGTATTCGCGGTGGTTCTATGAATATGCAAATGAGCCCCGCCTCCACTCACTCACTCAGCTCAGAGATCCACTGGTTGACGATCACACGTTGATCTGATTGGTTACAAGGTCGTTTGTGACGTCAGAAACACCAGCGATTTCAAACCGTGTGTTTGAGACTGTCTTTGGTTCACTGCAGTTTTAAGCAGGAAATACTCAGCAATGCTGTCGACTTATGAACTTACACACGGTGTGTCTTATGGTGCATTCACGTGCTATGGGAAATATGATATTTTCCACTTGTGAGCTGGTATTTATCAGTGTGTTGCGTTCAAGTGCTTTTGGTGTCGTAATGTGGTAAAAAGATGGAGATCCAGACCTGTTATTTAGCTAAAACTATTTTAACTTAAGTCAAATACTTAACTTAACTTAAAACTTAAGTCATTGCTACAGCAAGAAAATGATTTATCAAAACTCAAACGGTAAATAATATGCTGTATATTTTCTAGATCATGAATAGTACATATTTTTACCATTCACGACTCTCGCGCTCGCGTTGCTCTCCGCCACAAAAGGTCAAAGGTTATTATCTCATCTCTGCAACTCGTGCACCAAAATATTCTACGAGTTGCGCAGTGGAAAATACCACATGAGGGGGTGTTCATGTGCATTTTCCACGTCGGCTTTTGGTATTTACCATAATTACCATAGCACGTAAACGCACCATTAAAGCGTATTAAAAACACCATATAGACACATAAACAACATTAAAAGCTGCATCTTCACCACAGGGGGACTTTAACTTTAGGCTGGTACAACCATTGTTTGTTTACGCTCTTGTTTCCAGAAGTCAGTCATAGAGTTACATTCAAGCTTTTTCTATTTCAAGGCATGAAGACATTTTTTCAAAGAAAAAACATTAAATATGTAATTTTGATCACAGATGTTTTAACTGATTGATCGACTACAGGGGACTTTAATTCCTCCGCTCACGGGTTCCTGAAGCCCCTCCACTATCGCTCGCCAGCGTTTATCTTTTTTCACTCGGTTGTGGTCGATATACACTCACCTAAAGGATTATTAGGAACACCCGTTCAATTTCTCATTAATGCAATTATCTAATCAACCAATCACATGGCAGTTGCTTCGAAAATGCCTTGTTGATGCTAGAGGTCAGAGGATAATGGGCCGACTGATTCAAGCTGATAGAAGAGCAACTTTGACTGAAATAAACACTCGTTACAACCGAGGTATGCAGCAAAGCATTTGTGAAGCCACAACACGCACAACCTTGAGGCGGATGGGCTACAACAGCAGAAGACCCCACCGGGTACCACTCATCTCCACTACAAATAGGAAAAAGAGGCTACAATTTGCAAGAGCTCACCAAAATTGGACAGTGGAAGACTGGAAAAACGTTGCCTGGTCTAATGAGTCTCGATTTCTGTTGAGACATTCAGATGGTAGAGTCAGAATAAACAGAATGAGAACATGGATCCATCATGCCTTGTTACCACTGTGCAGGCTGGTGGTGGTGGTGTAATGGTGTGGGGGATGTTTTCTTGGCACACTTTAGGCCCCTTAGTGCCAATTGGGCATCGTTTAAATGCCACGGCCTTCCTGAGCACTGTTTCTGACCATGTCCATCCCTTTATGGCCACCATGTACCCATCCTCTGATGGCTACTTCCAGCAGGATAATGCACCATGTCACAAAGCTCGAATCATTTCAAATTGGTTTCTTGAACATGACAATGAGTTCACTGTACTAAAATGGCCCCACAGTCACCAGATCTCAACCCAATAGAGCATCTTTGGGATGTGGAGGAACGGGAGCTTCGTGCCCTGGATGTGCATCCCACAAATCTCCATCAACTGCAAGATGCTATCCTATCAATATGGGCCAACATTTCTAAAGAATGCTTTCAGCACCTTGTTGAATCAATGCCACGTAGAATTAAGGCAGTTCTGAAGGCGAAAGGGGGTCAAACACAGTATTAGTGTGGTGTTCCTAATAATCCTTTAGGTGAGTATATATATATATATATATATATGTGTGTATATATTTTATTGAACAGAAATGTTTTTAATAGTTTTAGTGAACGATAATAACCCTGGTGTGGACGATGAGCATTTTGAAATAAAAACTTGTGTTTGTGTTGATCGAGAGACGGAGGGAACAGCCGCATCCATCAAGTCATGTCACCTTCAGTTATTACAACACAAAGTGTTTCAAAGCTTTACAGAGATAACAGGAAAATAAAGCAACAAAGTTTGTTTCCAGAAGACAAGAGTCACAGTCCAGCTTAAGTAAGCTCAGTGATGCTTCATTTTGTTGTAAAAAAAGTTATTCATTTAGTTATCAGGGAAATCTGTGGGAAGATTTCAGGAGTCGAGGGCCCGACTGTGTGTGTGTGTGTGTGTGTGTGAAGATTAGCAGTAACAGGTGTGCGTGTGTGTGTGTGTGTCTGCTGAAGTTACGTGTGTGTGTGTGCGTGTGTGTGTGTGTGTATGTGTGTGTGTGTGATTAGCAGTAAGAGGTGAACAGATGCAGGATTACAGGAATCCCTCGACTCTCCCAGAGCCATTAAACTCAGAACTAGTTATTGGACGCCGGCCTCGGGGAACGAGAGAGAGAGAGAGAGAGAACCCTGAGAGAGAGAGAGAACCCAGAGAGAGAGAGAGAGAGAGAGAGAGAGAGAGAGAGAGAGAGAGAGAGAGAGAGAGAACCCTGAGAGAGAGAGAGAACCCAGAGAGAGAGAGAGAGAGAGAGAGAGAGAGAGAGAACCCTGAGAGAGAGAGAGAACCCAGAGAGAGAGAGAGAGAGAGAGAGAGAACCCAGAGAGAGAGAGAGAACCCAGAGAGAGAGAGAGAACCCAGAGAGAGAGAGAGAACCCAGAGAGAGAGAGAGAACCCAGAGAGAGAGAGAGAACCCAGAGAGAGAGAGAGAACCCAGAGAGAGAGAGAGAACCCAGAGAGAGAGAGAGAACCCTGAGAGAGAGAGAGAGAGAGAGAGAGAGAGAGAGAGAGAGAGAGAGAGAGAGAGAGAGAGAGAGAGAGAACCCAGAGAGAGAGAGAACCCAGAGAGAGAGAGAGAACCCAGAGAGAGAGAGAGAACCCTGAGAGAGAGAGAGAGAGAGAGAGAGAGAGAGAGAGAGAACCCAGAGAGAGAGAGAGAGAGAGGGTATTGGTAAAGAATGGTAATAGTTTGTAGAGTTATTATCAGTAATGGAAGAAAGGATGATTATCTGCCCAAGATGGAGTCCATGATGTGCTCTAGAATAGTGTAATCGGCTTTGGTGAACTGGAGTTTTGCATACTGGGTTTATCATTCACTGGACATCAACTTTTGTTTATAAGTTCCCAGGTGTCGACAGTCATCGTCCTCACACTGTATTTCCTGATATACGAGGCATTAAAGATGTTTTGAAGCAGTTTTAGCACTTAAAGTCCATCTTTAACCCCCACTGAAGAGCCTTGGAACCGCAGCTTTGTTTGATGCGTTGATTGGCCATTGAATGGCTCCTCCCCCTTATCAAATTATTATTCAAATCGCCCATTATTAAAATGCTGCATCTTTAAAGGCAATGTGAAGTGTTCCTGTTTTATGAATATTACGTATTTAGTAAAATACCACTTATTTGTCATGTCGCTGCTCACGTGATCCATTACCGTTCACAAGTTTGAGTTCTGTACGATTTTTAAAAAGTATTTGAAAGAGTCTCTTCTGCTCAACGCTGCGTTTATTACATCAGAAATACAGTACAACGGTGAAATATTACTCCAGTGTAAAACAGCTGTTTTCTATGTGAATACATTTTTAATCTGTAATTTATTCCTGTGATCAAAGCTGAATGTTCAGCATCATTACATTCAGATAAGACCTGATCCAAGATCAGCAGTACGGGTTAAAGTCGGCTCTGAGTTCTGGAGCTTATCTCTGTTGCAAACTCTGAATCCTTCATACGAGGACGTGTGTGTGTGTGTGTGTGTGTCTGCTGAAGTTACGTGTGTGTGTGAGTGTGTATGTGTGTGTGTCTGCTGAAGTTACGTGTGTGTGTGTGTGTGCTGAAGTTACGTGTGTGTGTGTCTGCTGAAGTTACGTGTGTGAGTGTGTGTGTGTGTGTATATGTCTGCTGAAGTTACGTGTGTGTGTGTGTGTCTGCTGAAGTTACGTGTGTGTGTGTCTGCTGAAGTTACGTGTGTGTGTGTGTGTGTCTGCTGAAGTTACGTGTGTGTGTGTGTCTGCTGAAGTTACGTGTGTGTGTGTGTGTCTGCTGAAGTTACGTGTGTGTGTGTGTGTCTGCTGAAGTTACGTGTGTGTGAGTGTGTGTGTGTGTATATGTCTGCTGAAGTTACGTGTGTGTGTGTGTGTGAGTGTGTGTGTGTGAGTGTGTGTGTGTTTGATCTGATCTGATCTGATGTTTAAATTGATCAAATTGAATTAATATTAAACATTTATTCAAATGAAATGATCACATGAAGAGCATTTAAGCTTCTATATGGCATTTATTCTTTGAATAAACAGAACTTTATCAACATTGAACAAATATTCTTCCAGTAAATTCATTGAACGTTTGTTTAGAGTTATCTGGTCTTTAATAATGTTCTCAAAACGTCATGAAAACGTGTTCTAGTAAAGCCTAAAACACCATCAAGACTGTAGAAGGGCATAATAATGACGAGGTCTTGGAACCTGTGCTTACAGAGAAAATATGAATCCAAACGCTGAACTTCTAAATAGAATTATAGCCTTTGGCATCTATTGCATTTGAATCGTCCCTTTTGACTTCTTAATGTGAGCTCACCTAATTTTTTTAAATGATAATTATTTGCATGTAACTGATACAAAATTAAAAAAAAATTTTTCATTATTTAATGAATTGAATTTATTGGATTTAAATGGCCTGTGGGATCCTGGTAATTATGTGAGCCGTCACAGTCCGGCTTAACGAGCGCTCCACGATTCAGGCGTTGTAGGAATTAAGACTAACTGCACGCTTTAATCAAAGCTCGTTAGCTCTAATCTGTGGAGTTCTCGGAAGAAGAAACAGCAAGCAATAGATTGACTTTACTTTTTAAAGATTTTGCAAGATAATGTATGTATTTCACTTCAGACATGGGCAGTATTTCAATTAAATGTATTTTAAATACGTATTTAATTACTTTAGTGTATTTTGTAATTTGTATTTTGCAGGTGTGGATAAAATAAAATGTAGTTTGTAACAAAATATTTTGAGGGAGTGTATTTAGAGTATTTAAAATACTTAAATACCATATATACCTGAATATAAGACGACCCTGAATATAAGATGACCCCCCCCCCCCCCCCCCCCCCTCCCATTTTCCAGACTTATTTTTGTGGAAAAAATCTGGTTTTCAACAGATAATAATTTTAAGAGCAAATTTCCGAGGCGTTGTTCCAAAGATGACCCTGAATATAAGACGACCCCCCATTTTTCAGCCTATTTTTAGGACAAAAACCTCGTCTTATATTCGGGTATATACGGTACTTAAGAAAAATCAACATAGTAAAAGATTTTGCCATATTTTCGGTCTGATGTTGGCAATGGCAATGTCCAGGTTAGATGCACGAACATCACGTGACACCCTGTAGACCGGGCTCCCTCCAAGAAGTGAATGAGTTTTGAACACAGGAGAAGAAGTGGCGCTGCTCCTCTTAAAAACTGTAAAGGTGCTATCAGCAATTTCAGGCCCAAAAAAGGCCGAAACATAAATGATCACATTCATCTAATTTTTCCTAACGATCCGCTAGCTGCCGCCCCATAAGCATGCCGTCCAAAAACCACGTCTCTGTTGGCAGCCTACGCTCTGAGATCTGCACACAAAAACAATGGGTTTCACCAACCACCAAAACCTAATAAACAGTGTTCCAACCAAGTGTTGTGAGGTTTTGCACTCGTGCACGGCTGCACGCGAAGTCGGAGCAAAACCTTACAACACCCACCCGCTGTCGGTGATTTCCCCCTAGGAAAAATTAGATGAATGTGATAATTTATGTTTGGGCCTTTTTTGGGCCTGAAATGGGCTTGATAGGGCTTGATAGCACCTTTAAGGTAAAGTGTTTTGTGAAAAATATACAGTCTACACACACACATATTGCACACTGAATGGCATTATAGAGAAAATAATGGTGCCTTTTGAGATCAATGCATGTGTTGTCATTCATAAAAGGACATCATATGCCCTACCTATTATGAAACAGCGCGTCTGTCGTCACTCCACTGAAATCTCCATGCTAAGCAAGCGTTCACGATATAAACGTATTACATATGAGAAATATTGATATTGATTTTATATAAAACTACCACACCATAGATGTAAACTTAGCTATGCATGCCATTTACATCAGAGGGAGCTATTTCAGGCCCTGTAGAGATTTAGTGAAATGCCCTTTTTTATTTTGCTACTTCGCCATTTTGAATTTACACATTTATCATATTTGTGTTATTGCTACTATTTGTGTTATTGACCTTTCAGTAATAAAAAAAAGATTATTGTGGGAGTATTTTTGTATTTTCAAAATACTAATTACTTGTATTTTATTTAAATAAATTTTTCACATCAGTATTTTGTATTTTATTTCGTTACATTTCATGAGCCAGTATTTGTATTTTGTAACAAAATAGTTTTTGATGTATTTGTGCCCACCTCTGTTTTGCTTTCACAAAGAGATTTTTTATAGAATAGAACAGAATAGAATAGATGGATTCTTTCAGCTGTGGAATAAACATCAACACACTTGTTTTGATTCCCTGAAAAACACCAGTGATAAACAGCCGATATAGAATAGAACAGAATAGAACAGAACAGAACAGAATAGAATAGAATAGATGGATTCTTTCAGCTGTGGAATAAACATTAACGTACTTGTTTTGATTCCCTGAAAAACACCAGAGATAATTAGCCGGTGTAGAATAGAACAGAATAGAATAGAACAGAACAGAATAGAATAGAATAGAAAAGAATAGAATAGAATAGATGCTTCTTTTCTGTTTCTTTCAGCTGTGGAATAAACATTAACGCACTTGTTTTGATTCCCTGAAAAACACTAGTGATAATCAGCCGATGTAGAATTAGAATAGAATAGATGGATTCTTTCAGCTGTGGAATAAACATCAACACACTTGTTTTGATTCCCTGAAAAACACCAGTGATAATTAGCCGGTGTAGAACAGAACAGAATAGAATAGAATAGATGCTTCTTTTCTGTTTCTTTCAATTGTGGAATACACATTAACGCACTTGTTTTGATTCCCTGAAAAACACCAGTGATAAACAGCCGATGTAGAATAGAATAGAATAGATGATTCTTTTCTGTTTCTTTCAGCTGTGGAATAAATATTAACGGACTTGTTTTGATTCCCTAAAAAACACCAGTGATAAACAGCCGATGTAGAATAGAACAGAATAGAATAGAATAGAATAGATGCTTCTTTTCTGTTTCTTTCAGCTGTGGAATAAGCATTAACACACTTGTTTTGATTCCCTGAAAAACACCAGTGATAATCAGCCGATATAGAATAGAATAGAATAGAATAGAATAGAACAGAATAGATGCTTCTTTTCTGTTTCTTTCAGCTGTGGAATAAACATTAACACACTTGTTTTGATTCCCTAAAAAAACCACCAGTGATAAACAGCCGATGTAGAATAGAACAGAATAGAATAGAATAGAATAGAATAGAATAGATGATTCTTTTCTGTTTCTTTCAGCTGTGGAATAAACATTAACGCACTTGTTTTGATTCCCTGAAAAACACCAGTGATAATCAGCCGATATAGAAT
The DNA here is from genome assembly GCA_030578255.1 of Tiaroga cobitis. Lineage (NCBI taxonomy): Eukaryota > Metazoa > Chordata > Actinopteri > Cypriniformes > Leuciscidae > Tiaroga > Tiaroga cobitis. Next base: position 880,569 of record CM060609.1, on the reverse strand, counting down.
AGAGTAGAATAGAATAGAATAGATGATTCTTTTCTGTTTCTTTCAGCTGTGGAATAAACATTAACGCACTTGTTTTGATTCCCTAAAAAAACACCAGTGATAAACAGCCGATGTAGAATAGAACAGAATAGAATAGAACAGAATAGAATAGAATAGAATATAATAGATGATTCTTTTCTGTTTCTTTCAGCTGTGGAATAAACATTAACGCACTTGTTTTGATTCCCTGAAAAACACCAGTGATAATCAGCCGATATAGAATAGAATAGAACAGAATAGATGCTTCTTTTCTGTTTCTTTCAGCTGTGGAATAAACATTAACGCACTTGTTTTGATTCCCTAAAAAAACACCAGTGATAAACAGCCGATGTAGAATAGAATAGAATAGAATAGAATAGAACAGAATAGAATAGAATAGAATAGATGATTCTTTTCTGTTTCTTTCAGCTGTGGAATAAACATTAACGCACTTGTTTTGATTCCCTGAAAAACACCAGTGATAATCAGCCGATATAGAATAGAATAGAATAGAACAGAATAGATGCTTCTTTTCTGTTTCTTTCAGCTGTGGAGTAAACATTAACGCACTTGTTTTGATTCCCTAAAAAAAACACCAGTGATAAACAGCCGATGTAGAATAGAACAGAATAGAATAGAATAGAACAGAATAGAATAGAATAGAATAGATGATTCTTTTCTGTTTCTTTCAGCTGTGGAATAAACATTAACGCACTTGTTTTGATTCCCTGAAAAACACCAGTGATAAACAGCCGATGTAGAATAGAACAGAATAGAATAGAACAGAATAGAATAGATGATTCTTTTCTGTTTCTTTCAGCTGTGGAATAAACATTAACGCACTTGTTTTGATTCCCTGAAAAACACCAGTGATAATCAGCCGATATAGAATAGAATAGAATAGAATAGAATAGAATAGAATAGAATAGGACAGAATAGATGCTTCTTTTCTGTTTCTTTCAGCTGTGGAATAAACATTAACACACTTGTTTTGATTCCCTAAAAAAAACACCAGTGATAAACAGCCGATGTAGAATAGAACAGAATAGAATAGAACAGAATAGA
>CM060609.1:869486-874486 GCA_030578255.1 Tiaroga cobitis | reverse complement strand
CACACACACACACACACACACACACACACATACACACACACACACACACACACACACTGGCAGCTGCTCCTGTATCCGCTCTGCTCGAGCGCTAACTGGATCCGACACATTTAGTCTTCCCTCATCCTTCACGTTCCTCTTTGTTCTTTATCGTTAACAAGCTTGAGAAATTGGCAGATTATCTGTTTTTATTTTTTGCTTTCCTTTTTAATTTGTCAGATATTAAAAACTTGGCTTTAAGCAGCAATTGAGCAAACAGCCTCTTTAGTGTGATGACAATTAGAGCTTTCATTTCATATTCCATTTCATTCCATCTGTCAACTGCGATGGAGTGTGTGTGTGTGTGTGTGTGTGTGAGTGAGAGTGTGTGTGTGTGTGAGACTGTAAGCGGACTGTTTTGCATCCTGGGACTGTGGAGATGTGTGAGTGTGTGTGTGCATGTGAGTGTGTAAGTGTGTGCGAGTGTGTGTGTGCATGTGAGTGAGTGTTTGTGCGAGTGTGTGTGTGTGTGAGCGAGTGAGTGTGTGTATGAGTGTGTGTGTGTGTGTGTGTGTGAGACTGTAATCTAACTGTTTTGCTTCCTGGGACTGTGGAGGTTCACAGTCCAGTGACTCCAAACGGCCTCCAGAGTCCAGGAGAACGAGGACGAGGAACAATCTGATGCAGGAGAAGAGGAGGAAAAGAAGAGGAGGAGGAGGAGAAGATGAGGAGGATGAGAATATGAGGAGAAGAGGAGGAGGCGTAGAAGATGAGGAGGAGAAGATGATGAGGAGGAGAAGATGATGAGGAGAAGGTGAGGAGGAAGAGAAGAGGAGGAGGAGAGGAAGAGAAGAGGAGGAGAAGAGGAGGAGGAGAGGAGGAGGAGGAGAGGAGGAGAAGAGGAAGAGAAGAGGAGGAGGAGGAGAAGAGGAGGAAAAAGGCGGAGGAGGGGAAGAGGAAGAGAAGAGGAGGAGGAGAAGAGGAGAAGGAGAAGAAGAGGGGGAGAAGAGGAGAAGAGGAAGAGAAGAGGAGGAGGAGGAGAGAAGTGTGACGGTGTCTGATAAAGTTGTTCTCCTAATAGATGAAAGATGATTGACATCATCCTGAATAAGTTGACAGCCCATAAAGGTCATATTATTCAGACTGATCTCATGAAATTGCGTGTGTATGACACGCCAATTCGTATTTCCATTTTTGGCGTGCTATCAACACGCATAATCGCTTTTCAGCGTGTTTATGAACGCAGTTGACTTAACGTTAGTACTGTATATATATATATATGACCTACCTCAACCCCGTCCCTAAACCTACCCGTCACTGGGGTTAATAGCATTTATGAGTCTTCCCCTACCATCCTAGGAAAAACAATATCGCTCCCCAGATGTAGATCTACATTTTGCTTCGTTTCGCTCGGACATTTAACGGCGTGTACATATACGCGGAATCACTTGGACATTAATGGCGTAGACATACACGCGGATAGCTCAAAATGCGTATAGATAACACGCCACTTGACTTAAAAGTGGCGTGTATGTTTACGCAAAAGTCATGATGCCATGTTGTATTACAGTTTTTTTCAATTGTTTACACGCAATTTTGAAAACCGGGTTCTTTTTTTCAAAATGTAATCACAATTATCCAAACACCACACTCAATTGGCATAATTCCTAGATTGTTTGCAAAATGACACACTTCTGTCAAAACATACACACTTCAGTCAAAAGATATACACATATTTGTGAAAATGCTATTAGTTTTCATTTAACCAACACAGTCCTCAATGATCAGACACTATTGCAACCAGTTTCACACTGCTGTGATAAATAAAAAACACATGTGTAAAAAAACTATTTTTAGGAAATAGCATGTGCTAGATTTTTTGGCCAGACATTGGGATAAGGGATAATTTAGATGAAAAAAAATTGTGACAAACAAACAACATTCTTCAGGATTAGTTTGAGATATAGGGAGAATGTACACAAATAGGCCGACTATAAACTTACCAAGCACTGCACAACACTGATTTCTGCAGACTCATATTTCAAGTATTTATTTACAGTATTTCTTACCATAATCAGTTACAGTAATCAACCAACAATGAAATCAATGAAAAAAATAAAATCTGTAGACAAATAAAAATTACTGCATGAAGTACATACAGTTTGACTCTGAAGAAAAACTGCTTTAAAAGCAACAAGAATACTGTAACTATTCAGTTACTGTATCAACCAGAGATTTGGTTGAACTCTTTGTCCAGCTTCCATCGGTGTCAGTCCATGGTTGATAACATGGTCAATAAGTGTTGCACGGATTTCTTGAGTCAAATTTGGTCCTCGTCTTCTTTGTTCAGGTTCTATCAACTCTACAAGTCCTTCTCTACCTCTTCCTCTACCTAGGCCTCTTACTCTATCTCCTTCTCCTCTTCCTCTACCTCCTTCTCCTCCTCCTCTACCTCCTTCACCTCTTCCTCTACCTCCTTCTCCTCTTCCTCTACCTCCTTCATCTCCACCTCTACCCCCTTCATCTCCTCTTTGAGCTCCCCCTCTTATTCTCACTCTTCTTCTTCTTCTTCTTCTAGCTCCTTCCATTTTTGTTGAAGACAGGTGAACTCACCTGCTGCCTTTTATAGCACACCTGAGTGCTGCGTTTTCAAATTAGCACATGTGTGCTTCCACGCCTGATGGATGTGCATATCAATTCATTCATTAGTGTGGTCAATGGCAAACCGGAGCTTTGTAATGACAAGGAAGTAACCTCACAATCCTTATCTGTGTCTAAGGTGTGAAAATGTGTGTAGAGTTTTACAAATCACTGTGTGTAATGTTTTGCAAAAAGGGTGAAGCTGACAACGTGCTTACAATTGTGCAAATCTAGGCTGGTGTTTTGCTCCTTGGGTGTAAGGTTTTGCTAATAGTGGGAAAGTTTTCATTTTAGTGTATAAGCAATTGAAAAAAACTGTAATAATGACAGCTTGGCAGAGGAAAGGAAAGTGTTAGTCAACAGTTCCCGTGTGTGTGTGTGTGTGTGTAGGGTGACGAGGCACATTTATAAGATCGGCTTTGTGTTTGGAGTTTTAATAGACTGTATATTTGGATTTACAGTAAATAGAATGAGACTAACTGTCCTATCAATTTGTGTGTGCGAGTGAGTGAGTGTGTGTGTGTGTGTGTGTGTGTGTGTAATGGGTTGGTTTAGGTGTGTATTTCAACACCCCTGCAGTGTATCACGGTTTTCTTCTAACTCTAGTTTTCTCTCTCTCTCTCTCTCTCTCTCTGCCCAATGTCTTATGCCCAATGTCTCCGCATTCAAAGCATTTATTATTCCCGGTACTCGCATACACCAAAAACGATTTTCCTTCATGCCACAGTCTAAAAGAAACATTCAAATCTTGTTCATTCAGAAACATAAAAACTTGTCTTCTGAATGACAACACGTGCTTCAAGGCCTCATTTTTGCATCCAAGAGAAATCATTTTAACTGGACTAGCAAACTTTCCGTAACTCGCAAGAGCTCGTTCAATTTCACTATTCTTTATGAATGGGGGCAAATTTGATATCGTCACTCTAGTAGTAGGTGTAACCAGCGGTGAAACAGTAATAAAAGTACCACTTACCACAACACCGTTGCTTATCAGGCGATTAACCAAATTTTCTTCTTTCACGAAAATCACCACCGCCTTATTCATTCGAGAAGCCGAGCAAATATTGTCGTAACCGATCTGCTCCCCAGCCGCGATCAAAACATCCTCCACTTTAACGCCAGGTTCTGCCATGCACCTGACGCCATGACGGAGCGAAAGAGACGCTGCACTCCCCTCAGGAAGGGATGCCATCTCAGCTCCGTCACACTTTCCAAACAACTCGCGAAAACTATCAACTCACCTAAAACCCTTATTTATCTGCTTGGATCACCTTCCTGGAATCCGCATTAATGTGTGTGTGTGATTTTACAGCATATCAAATAAAACATATTTCAAAACATTTTATTTTTATTTTATACACATCTCTTCCTGAAAACCTGTCCGAATCATGAACGAATTGTTCCCTTGAGTAGGATCTTTTCAATTAATCCCTTTGAATGATTCTATTCACTATAGTTACATTTGCAATCGAAATTATTAAACCCCCATTGCAAATCAGGTTTATTTGCAAAATGTACTGACTTTCAGCTGTTTGCAATGAACAAATCAAGCAAAAGTAATTGAAATATCTCAACACAACAAATGTTTCAAGTGGTTTGCCTAAATTTAACTGAAAATGCAACTTTTAATGAGTTCTGCAGTCTCAAAATTATTCACCCCTTCATGGCAAGCATCTTTAGCACTTAAAACAGTAGAACACACTTCTGCTGCAAACGAGATGTATCCAGACAGCAGCTTCTGTTCCTGAGGGATCTGAGCCGTTCCTCATGAGCAACGGCCTCCAGTTCAGGGATATTCTTGGGTTTGCAACCGCCGCTTCAAACTTGCAAACTATGGTTTTAGAGGTGTCTCTAGGAACATTTAGTGCCTTCGCTATCTTTTCATATCATGTTCCTTGTTTGTGAAGGGTCATGAAATCTTCTCTTCTTTTGACCATATTTCTAAATTGCAGTCAAAAGTGACATTCAACAAACCTCGCCAGTTGAGTCATGTGTTCTAGCTCAAGCACACCTGGTGCAGCTAATGAAGCCCTTGATTAGTGAGACGACACCTGTTCTGCAGATCTGTGCTGCTGTGAGGGATTCTATTCAGGGGGTTGAGTAATTTTGAGACTGCAGAAGTCATTCAAAGTTGCATTTTCAGTTCATTTTGTGGAAACCACTTGAAACATTTGATGTGTTGATCTATTTCAATTACTTTTGTTTGATTTGTTCATTGCAAACAGCTGAAAGTCTGTACATTTTGCCAATAAAACTTTTTAATCTAGTTTTGATTGCAACTCTTTGTCCAATGCGTAAATGAAATGTTCTTTTGAGTCAAATATTTTCATATAATCGGTTAAATTCAGGCTGAATTGTTGAATGATTCGTTCATTAGGTCG
>CM060609.1:853888-869386 GCA_030578255.1 Tiaroga cobitis | reverse complement strand
AGTGAACACTAGTGAGTGTGATAATGTCAGCAGTGGGGCTGAGATCGCCGCTGTGGGAACCAGTGACCGAGCGCGCCCGCGGGAGCCAGAGGAGCTCGCGGAGGCCGGAGAGTCGCGGGATTCGCGAGCGTCTGTTGGCCTGTCACTGAGTGACGTGGACCAGCTCACCGAGAGAGGTGGGACGCAGTCGGAAAATATCGATTCTGATAGTGAGGAATCTGATATTGTTGATTATCTCACTGATGTTAGTTCACAAGGAAGTTCTGCAGACAAACAATACAGCCTTCAAATGAAGCCACCTTATTATACAGTGCAACAAATTAACGATTTCCTTGATAGCACTTTTAATCAGCGAAGACCAAGATTAGAGAAGTATTTCACTAATTTGCAACTTTTTGTTGATTCTTGTGTTGTGGCTATGAGAAAAGCTTCATTGGAGGAGCTTGATCAGCCAAAACGGTATAGACTCAAGAAACATGTGAGCGCTGTTAAAAAAAGACTGAAAATTTGTCACAAGAAATACTAATTGAGCCATGTTTATTAACAGGGTGATTTTTTGGGGTTTATTTTCTTTCCTCATGACAACCTTAAACATTGGAACTTTTTTATATTAATGGTTGTCGGGGTATAGAAAAGAGAGCGGCTTTATTCGATTATTTGCACTTAAAGAAAGCAGATGTGATTTTGTTACAGGAAACACATTCAGATCAGCAGAATCAGACACAGTGGATTGGTGATTGGAAAGGCAATGTTCTGTTAAGTCATGGAACAAACCTTAGTGCTGGTGTTGCCATTCTTTTTTCTCCATCTGTTAGTAGTCAACCAGATATGGTTGAGGTTGTGCCTGGTCGGATTTTGAGAGCTGATATTGATATGGGTGATGTACATTTTTCCTTTTTTAATGTGTATGCTCCAAATACTGGTCAAGAGCGTATCATGTTTTTTAAAATACTTTCTAATGCTTTATCACAGTGTCCTCAGGGAAAAATATTCTTGTACTTGGTGGTGATTTTAATTGTACTGTTAATCCAGATGTGGACTAGAAATCATGATGAACCTCATCCACCTTCTGCTGAGAGTTTAAAGAAATTACTTAATGATCACTATTTAGTAGATCTATGGAGGGAGGCTTTTCCTGGGGTTAGACAGTACTCATGGTTGAAAGCTAATTCAAATAATATGTCAGGAGCTAGACTTGATCGTTTCTATGTTGCTAAAGGCAATAGGGGAAAGTTCTTTAATAGCTCAATTTCACCATCTTTTTTATCAGATCATCACTATGTATCTATCAAAGTTTCTGTCTCTTTTCCTAGATTCTCTAAATCACAATGGCACTTTAATAATAGATTATTGCAGGATTGCACCTTTATTCACTCTTTTAATCTTTTCTGGAAAACTTGGAGAGAGGAGAGATGCAGTTTTCAGTCTTTGAGTCAATGGTGGGACATCGGTAAAGCTCAAATTAAGACTTTTTGCCAGCAATACACTGCACATAGCACTAGAGCCCTTAAAGAAAAAATGAAGTCTCTGGAAAAAGATATTCTTGGGCAAAGGAGTGATTCTACCCACAATAATTCATCTCTTATTGACTCTGTTGCAAGAGATAAGATCCTTTTAAAGAACTTATTGGAGGAACGAGGAAAAACAGCCCTTCTAAGGACCAGGTTTGCCCAGCTGAATGACATGGATGCTCCAACAGTCTTCTTTTTTGGACTTGAAAAAAAGTCAAGAGAACAGAAGATTTTTCATCAATTGAAGATGCCATGTGGTGGAGTTACAACTGATCAACGGGAAATTCAAGCATATGCTCTTTCTTTTTATGAGGATTTATACTGTTCCGAGAAATGTGATGGAGCTGTAGCTGATGATTTTTTATATGATTTATCTAAACTATCTGAAGAGGATCATGATGACTTGGACAGTCCTTTATCATTTGGAGAACTTTCTCAGGCAGTTCAGGAGATGTGTTCTGGGAAAGCACCTGGGTTGGATGGACTTTCAGCTGAGTTTTTCAAGTCTTTCTGGAATTTAATTGGACAAGATCTATATGGTGTTTTTCTTGAATGTATTGAGCAAGGAACTCTTCCTTTGAGTTGTCGAAGGGCAATTTTAACACTAATCCCAAAAAAGGGCGATCTTGGGTGTCTAAAGAACTGGCGTCCGGTATCATTGATCTGTGCTGATTTTAAGATATTGTCAAAAGCATTAACTAATCGACTTAAAAAATGTATGGCATCAGTCATTCATAATGATCAAACATTTTGTATTCCTAAAAGGTCGATTTTTGACAATCTCTTTTTGTAGAGAGATACTATTACTGTTGCAAAAATGCATAATTTGGATATTGGGTTTCTTTCACTAGACCAAGAAAAGGCGTTTGACAGGGTGGACCATCAATATTTATTTAAGACCCTGGAAGCTTTTGGTTTTGGTCCTTATTTTGTTTCTCTCATTAAAATGTTATATAATGAAATTTACAGCATGTTAAGACTTAATGGCTCCCTAACTAGGCCTTTTTCTGTAACTAGGGGAATAAGGCAAGGGTGCCCTCTTTCAGGTCTCCTGTATGCAATATCCATTGAGCCTCTCCTAGCTTCACTTAGGAGGCAACTACATGGTGTTGATATTCCCAGTTCCCCCAGAGTAGATCCAGTTAAACTTACAGCTTACGCAGATGACATAACAGTAGTTATAAAAGACTCGGAAGATGTTTCCAATTTGATATCTTCTTTAGATAGATTTCGAAAAGCTTCATCTGCACGTATTAACTGGGGGAAATGTGCATCCTTGCTGTTGGGAGAATGGCAGGGTGGAGGACCTCCCCAGCTCCCACCGCAATGTAGATGGGCCCGAGATGGCTTTAGAGTCCTTGGTCTTTACTTTGGGACTAATGGTTACACAGAAAAGAATTGGGAAGGTCTTTTTGATCGGGTGATTCTTAGAATTAAGAAGTGGCGATGGATTCTTCCACAACTTTCTTATAGAGGGAGATGTTTGGTTATAAACAACTTGGCAGCTTCAATGCTATGGCATAAATGTACTGTTTTGGATCCTCCCAAAGAATTACTTATTGGTGTTCAAAAAGCTTTTGTTAATTTTTTTTGGGATGGTTGCCATTGGCTTCCTCCAGGTGTCCTGTATCTCCCTGTGGCAGAGGGAGGGCAGGGACTAATACATTTAGAATCTAAGGATTATGGCAATGAGATTGCATACACTGCAAAAACTCTTGTACTGTTCAGATCATGTGCCTTGGGTTGCTATTGGTCTTCATATACTCAAGAGTCTTGGAGGAATTGGTCTTGACAAGCAGTTGTTCCTAATGCAGAAATCCTTTGTGGAGAAGACACACTTTTTGCCTTTCAGTTTTTATGGATCAGTCTTTAAATCATGGGATTGTTTTAAACTGTTAGTAAAAGAGGATGAGCATTATGGTATTGCAGAACCTCTTTTTTTTAATGCTCTTTTTGAAGTGCCATATAATATGTCCTCATCTTTAATCACCCAATTTTTGAATGCTGGCATTACGAAAGTAATGGATTTGATCGATTTAACAAAAGGCCAGTGGCGAGCTGAACATGAACTTGCTAATCAAGTTGGGCTAACTTCGGTTAGAATTGTGGAGGGTTTAGTTAGGAATCTTAAGACCTCTTTTCCTCCGATGATGACTTCTTTTATAAATAATGTTTTTCTGAATGGTTTTATTCCTCAGACATTTCCTGAATTTAAGGTGGTTCTTAAAGATTGGGAATCAGTTGATGATACAAGCCTAACAAACTTACTGAAAGGGTACGGGGATTTGGTATTTGGTTGTATTGAGAAAAAAATGTTATATCATATTTGTGTGAAGTCTGTACATCTTGGGCAATTGAAACTAAGACTGGACACTAAATGGAGGACTGTGCTTTCTATTTCTGATGAGGTATATCCATCCTGGAGATTACTGTACAAACCCCCTATCTCTAAGAGATGTGGAGACCTTCAGTGGAGGTTATTGCATTGTATTATTGCCTCAAACTCTTTTATTTCAAAGCTAAATGAGACTGTTTTACCGATATGTCCTTTTTGTACTGCAATTGACACTGTTTTTCATATGTTTTGTGAGTGTCTTAGACTCTGTTCATTGTTTGAATTGTTGGGAGAAATCATTGTAAAATTGGGTTTCTCGTATACCAATAGTCTATTTATATTGGGTTGCCGATATAGGAAGTCTTGGCAGCAACAGTGTACACTTGCCAATTTTTTATTAGGGCAAGCTAAACTAGCAATTTTTAAGACACATCAGTGCAAAAATGCTGGAGAGGATGTAAGCATGGTGCCCCTTTTTAAGTCTTTGGTTAAGTCAAGAGTGGTCATTGAATATACCTATTATCGGAACACTAATAATATCTCTTATTTTGAATGGAGATGGGGTGTTGGAGCGGTTCTGGTGACTATAAGTGAATCAGGGAATCTGGTATTTAATTGGTGATAAGAATTGTTTGTTGTATTTTTGTTTATTTTCTAATTGTTTTCTTAGTGTTGTTGTAAATTTTTGTAAATTTGTAAAAGTGTGTTAAAAGTCTCCCTCTCTCCCTCTCTCCCTCTCTCTCCCTCTCTCTCTCTCTCTGTCTCTCTCTCTCTCTCTGTCTCTCTCTCTCTCTCTCTCTCTCTCTCTGTCTCTCTCCCTCTCTCCCTCTCTCTCCCTCTCTCTCTCTCTCTGTCTCTCTCTCTCTCTCTGTCTCTCTCTCTCCCTCTCTCTCTCTCTCTGTCTCTCTCTCTCTCTCCCTCTCTCCCTCTCTCTCTTCTCTCTCTCTCTGTCCTCTCTCTCTCTCTCTGTCTCTCTCTCTCTCTCTCTCTCTCTCTCTCTCTTTACACATCTCTACACACTGCAGATTGAGTTTAGTCCCGCAGGAATGCTGATATTCCCTCATGCACACATACAGCGGGTAGCAGCAGCAACCTTGAAACGGTCGGATTTAACAATAGTGTGTGTGTGTGTGTGTGTGTGTGTGTTAGCGAAAGAGAGCAAACGAGAGCGCTGGGAACTTCACATGTAGGTTTTACAGAAGAGCCGCAGTTTAACAGTCACATGCACTCCTAGAAGAAAAGCTATGGAAGATCTCTTCACGTGTCCGTCAAAAATGACCAAAATTTTTATTTTTTATGTTATTTTAAAATACATTTTTGTACTATATTTTAGTTCGATAATGTTTTTTATGTAATCTTTTGTATTTTTAGGGGATTTTATGGTACTAAATTATATTTATGCTGTATTAATAGTCCATTTATTCACTTTTTGAGCATAGACCTGAAAATTAAATTTGCAACTTAAACTGGAGAATCTTGAACGCTTTAGAGCGACAGACTGAAGATCTATTTTTGAAGAAGAAGGTCGGCAGATTATTGCTGGAGGGAAGAAAGCTTAAAAAAGTGAACGTGAAAAAAAGTTACAAATATTGTACATTTATTGTTATGGAAAATGCACAAAAAAGTCTATTTTCAATTTGTATATGAAATATATATTTTCAAAATCACACATTTTACTCTTAAACTGCAAGAAAATCAAAGCCATAAATCTAAACAAGTTGTGTTCAAAATTATATTCTATTTTTTTCAGGACCACATGATGTAATTTAGTTTTTTTTGTTGTTTTTTTTTAATTAAGTTTTATGTTTCATGAAGCTCATAAACATACTTAATCATTATAAAAAAATTAAATAACCCATTAATCATGAATGTATTTTGCAATCGTTTTGGAGTTTTTCTTCCATGATTATTCCACACTTCCATTATGTTTTTTAAAGTACAATATAATGTGTGCTTTTGTGAGAACTATTAGATATGAAAGATAAACTATTATCTAACATAAAATTAACTTAGCAATGTCTTGATCTTCTCGACTGTAAAGTATCTGTTTCAGTGACATTTAATGAATTGCAGTAAAAACATTTTAATTATTAAAGGGGTCATATAATGATACGTGCACTTTTACAAGTTGATTGTACTGAAATGTGTGTTGGCAGTGTCTGTACACAACCATCATATAATGATAAAAATCCATCCAGTGTTTTTGTTTTAATCTCCTTATGTTTCCCCCTGTCTCAAATCGAGCCGTTCGACCGTGTGACGTCACTAGATCGGAAGCCCCTCCCACGAGTGTTGATTGACAGCAGCGTTTCCACACAGACCCATTTAGATGTCATTTAGACCCTAAACATTCATATTAACTTGTATTAAATTGGCATTATATGACCTCTTTAATTTAATTACCAAAAATGTTACATTTAGCTCAATGTAACATTCCAGTGTCATTTTAGTATTGTTTATATACTGTTATAATATTTATTAATATTTTGAATTAGCTTTTATTTTAATACTTTCTTTTAATTTTAATCTTTTGTTGTGCTTTTATCATTTTCATTATTTAATATTTACCATTTATATATATTTAAATATTTCAGTTTGTATTTAAAATAATAAACATTTTATTACATTTTTTTTCAGCTTTATTTCAATTACCGAAATGTATTTTTTTAAATAGTTTAAAACACTGAACCCAATCAGTAACATTTAATTCCATTTACTCAATTTCTATTGAAATTTTATGCAAGCTTATATGGTATTTGCAACCCAGTCCAGGCATTACAAAAAAGTATTTACTTGTAATTTCATCTGTTTTTTACTTTGATAATGATCTTTTTTGGTAACAACATGTGTTTACTCGTCCCACTGGGAAAACAGAAATTAATAACTCTTATAATATGTAACGCGATCTTCTGAGGTTGATGATGAACAGTTTGTGAATCTTAAATAATCTTAAATAATCAGTTTTATTTCACACTCTATTTTCTACCATGTTAGACGGTGAAAGTGCCAAAGGTTTCAGGCTGGCAGAACAAAGACTGGAAATAATATAGATATATCTTGTCCACATCTATTAGTGTCGGAGTAAATGTCCAATTAGTGGCTTTGTGATAACAGTGTGTGCTTTACTGCATGAAATATGCATGAGCGATCCATCAGACTGTGTTTAAATATTCCTCTGATCGCGCGCCCGAGGACGAAGCCCTTCTGTGCTCCGGGACCCGCAGAGGAAGAGGAAACACATGCAACCTTTCTGTTTCTCTTCTTCATCTCACACACACACACACACACACACACACACACACACACACACACACACACACACAGTTTGCTTTCCTTCTGGGCTTCCTTCAGAACCACTTACTTTTCTCTAATTAAATTCACTTAATCTTCTATTCTATATCTACTATCTTAAAAAATGTAAAATTAAAAACGACACATTCTGCGTTAGATAACTGGGAAGGGTCACAGCACTTGCATATTGTTGTCCTATTGTTAGTGCTTCTGTTGTTCTCATTTTTAAGTCGTTTGGATAAAAGCGTTTGCTAAATTAATAAATGAAAACGTAATTCAATTTCATACATCATATTCAAATGTCAATGGTAATTCTACATCCAGTTTACTGCCTGAATTCAAATTTATTTCGCTATCTTAAAGTGTATTGGAATTTAAAATAAATGTAAAAGTTTTGTTTTCAATGGTAGTTTCTGTCACATGAATTGTACTAATACTGTATGTAATATTATGTAATATAGCATATGTCCAATGTAATTTAAATAATCACATATAATTCATGATGAATTGTGCATATAAATGTATATAATTATTATTATCTATTGGTCTGTTACAAACTTCCTGATTTTTTTTCAAAACCTGCAAGTCCGCTTTTAAATCATTTTAATTCATATTAATACATTTTTAATACAAGATTATGAATTTTTTTAAAGACAATTTGTTTGCAAAAAAGTCAAATTTTACAAAATTCCACTACCTCATATTAAAATTTTATTTTTCAGGATTCTTTGATGAACAGAATTTATTTGAAATTTGTTACATTATAAATGTCTTTACTGTCACGATTAATGTGTCCTTGCTGAAAAAAAGTATTAATTTCTTAAAAAATATATATTTAAATGGTAATGTATTTGTAAGTACAACAGATGTTGTTGTAGCTTTAATGATAAACTGTACTGAACTGTACTGAAATATTCTGTAAATGATAGACAGATATTAGGTCAGAGGTCAAGAGTGGATACAATAACCAACATTTCTTCAAAGACGAACATGCATCGTCTTAAATATGCATGATCTGGAAGATGCATTTATACTTTTCATGTGCAAAAGAGAAAATGAGAGTCAGAGAAGAAGAAGAAGAAGAAGATGAAGAGGAGGGACGTTCGTATTGAATACATGCTGATTTCAGGCGCAATTATGACATGATGAAAAGCTGAAACCCTTTCTTACTGCATTCTCCCTCTCTCTCTCTCTCTCTCTCTCTCTCTCTCTCTCTCTCTCTCTCTCTCTCCCTCCCTCTCTCTCTCTCTCTCTCCCTCCCTCTCTCTCTCTTCCTCCCTCTCCCTCTAAACAAGAATTAAAGCAAGTAAACAAGACTAAATCTCTCAGGTTGACCTGTCGTGAGGACGAACGTTGGCTTTGGAAACGCACAGCAAACCTGGGCTATGTTCACAGTCAGTGTTTATTAGAGATGTTCCGTACCTGGACTCAGGGTATCGGCCGACACAGAGTACTGATCCGATACCTGGGTGTGTACAGTATCTATACAACTGCAATTCATACTAGCACTGTATGAATTGACAGAATTATTTGATGGCGTGTTTCAGACTTATCCCTTAATTAAACATGAACAAATACATACAGTGAACTAGAGTATTTTTATTATCTGACATACATTTCACAGCAATATATTATTTATCTTTCTTAAGTGAAAAAGAACTTAAAATGCAACCACACATCTAATACTGTAAACTGAAAAGGTATTTTAGTTTTACAATATAACTGCATAAAAAAAGTGCAACAAATAAATCTAGGAATCTAAAAAAAGATATATGAATAATATAAGAAAATAATCTCTTTATAATTTAAAATCCATAAACAATTTTGTTAAATAAACGGCATTTCAGTTTTGACCGCGGCTGGTCATCCAGAACAATAAACTCAATACATGTCGTCGGTTGTATTTATCGCTCGTTGGCTGTCTTTTGAAAACTTTTCTCTTGTTTGAATGAAGCTTTCAGAGATTGTTGATTCTGGCGCGGCTCATTCTTCCCTTGCCTTTGTGTAATCGTGTTCTGCGGGGTGACACGTCTTCAAATGCTTTAAGTTACTCGTGTTGAAGTTGCTAATCTTGTTCCACCCCTCGAAATTGCAGTATGGCATACGAGACATGTCGCCGTTTTCCTGGCTGGTTTATGGCCTTCATCCTCCCGTCCCGAAAGCAGTATCAGCTAATATTACCATCGGCAGCTTTCCCGCGAGTGGGCGTGGTTTCAGCGCAGCCAGCGGACACGCCCCCACAGCGGACACGCCCCCACAGCGGACACGCCCCCACAGCGGACACGCCCCCAGCGTTTGAGAGCAGAGAATACTGCTCATTTTTTCAAGATTTTGATAGCTTATTTTATTTACTTGCCGGCTTTTTTTATCATTCAAATTTGGCTGGGTGGCTAGTAACACATTTTTTTCTGTGGTGTGACAAACTCAGAACACATATTTAATTTTGACTTTACAGGGACTTTAATGTCATTTCTATTAAAACTTGCATATCATGCATTTAAATATATTTGTAACTACTCATAATGATATAGAATGCCATTAAAAGATATCAAGTTGTAATATTGAATACACACTACAGTTAAACTTAAAATCATGTGCTTTATATGTTAGTCACACAGCAAACGAACTGTACTTCTTTTCAGCATTACAAAATATTATGAAAACATAATTCATACTTTAAAATCTGACATTATTATTAAGTGCAAAGTTTTTAAGAGTTTGTTAGGAAACAGTGGCTAACTTAATTTAAGTCTAACTTAATTGATTCATGTGGGACCGATGTACACTATTAAATCATGTAAATCCAACACACTTTTTTTTCAGTGTATTTTATGTTAAGGTGTTCTTGTTACAGTGGATCTATAAGATTAAGTAATAAAGTCATTTTAATTAACAGCACTTTCTATATAATTATCACTAGATTAATGTTTGGTTGAGGGTTTTAGTTGCAGGCAATTATCCATAATTTACTGTTGTTACTACAGTAAGTATGTAACAGGCACTGTAAAACACTAATGAAAGTGTCTCTTAGCTCTTAGTGTCTTTTAGCTATTGATATATTAGAGATATTTGCTTTTACAGAAATCACTTTTTAAGGACTACAACAAACGGCTGGTAGAACCTCACGAGCTTCCTCCCGGGTTAGTGACATCACAAACCGCAGAATTTACATAAACCCCGCCCCCGGGAACGCCATTTATAGATTATTATGACAGAATATGCTAATCAATGACTAGAAGATCGTTAACTCCACATCAGAAACATAAATTCATCAACTAACCGTTCAGAAATGTCCCGTTGCTTCTACATGTCACTTCTTCTCGAGTCTCTCCATCATTGTCTGACTCCGGTTTGAACATAAAAGGCTAACAGTTTTTTAAATGTTCAGTGGTGTCTGTGTGAGGCAATCAAAGCCACACACACACATACAAGCTCTTGAAGCTCCGCCCCCCCCCCCCCTGTGCCCCAGCAGCTGATTTGCATTTAAAGGGACACACACAAAACGACGCGTTTTTGCTCACCCTTAAAAAGTGACAATTGTAACATGCTATAAAAATATCTGTGGGGTATTTTGAGCTAAAACGTCTCACACACACTCTGGGGACATCAGACTTATTTAACATCTTGTGAAAAGGGCATTAAACCACTCCTTTAATAGTGCGTTACCCATTTGTTCCTGTGTAGTTGTTCATTAATGAAGGAACATTATTCTAAAGTGTTTCCCACAAAAGTGTCGATCAACCTTTCCACTGTTATTTCCTCAACGATGCTATTCTGAGTGTTTCTTTATCCGTCTGACTCATTCTCAAACACACAGGATCAGGCCTACTTTCTTCTGCTGAACACAGGAGGAGAAGCCAGTGAAGTCGTGCATGAAACACACAGATGAGCGAGTTCACGTGCTAAAAATAAAGTGTGTTCTTAATGAGCATTACTGTGAATTACGGCCAACGTTACATCTGTAATTAGCAGAACTCGGTTTGACCGAAGCTGCACCTGCGCTTCTGTGTGTGTGTGTGTGTGTGTGTGTGAGTGAGTGAGAGATCTTTCTCTCTTCATGACTGACATGCGTGCTGAAAAATGAATATCCATCTGGCACGCAACGCAACACTCTCTGTGCTTTAACGAGAGGATTGAACACGTCGTCTTCTTCTTCCTCATGTCATGATGGAACTTCATAACTGTGATTTATTTAGCAGAGAGAGAGAGAGAGACCGTTTGGAGCGATAGCTATCCCTCCTGAAGTGATGTTATATGTTAAATGAGATACAGAAGCTGAAGATCACGAGTCCACATTTCTGTACAATCATGTTACATTGTGTTTTATGACACTTTCACAGTGAATATGCAGTTTTATTCAAAACAGATGAATGTCAATCGTTTTGTTATGTTGGTTGTTGTACATATCGCAGCAGTTCGGAAAGTAAACACCTGAAGTTACCATGAAATCAAAACAGACAATTCTTATTTTTATGGAATTTTGCAGTGTTTATTATGAACGATTTGTCATTATTGTTTTAAATTGATGTTCTTGGTAATCTTGAATCAGAATAACTTCCCCTCATCTCTTCTCTGATGACGAGGGCGGGGCAACCTGTCACTCACAGGAGATCAGCCAATAGCAGACCACAACCATCCAATCATCCAATCAATTACTCACGGACACAATCAAGCCCCGCCCACATTTGTTCTGGTTCCAGAAGCTTTTCACTTCGGAATCGGATATATATGCAAGTTTGTTTCCGCCACAGAATAAAACATTTTAAAAGATAATCGCAACTTTTTATTTCACAATTGCGAGATATAAAGTTGCAATTACCTTTTCTTTTGCATTCTATGGTGCAAACAAGTTTCCATATACGAATACAACACAATAGGTGAGAAAAGACCAGTGCAACTTTTACAAACGCAAACGTGAGATAAAAACGAAGTTCTTCACATGTTCAGTCCTGAGCAAGTTTACTGTCAGAAAAGCCAAACATATGAAGATGTTTATGTGATAACTCGCAATTGTGACTTTATATCACAAATTGTGTGATTATAAAGTCGCAATTGTGAGAAAAAAAAGTCAGAATTACGTTTTTTATTTCTGTGGTAGAAAAAAGCTTCCATGCTTTTCTGCTCCTCGCTCTTCAAGATAACGGCTCCAGAAACGATGAAGAACTGTTGGTGATCAGTGCTTAAAAGAACCATTATTTTCTTAACGGACATTTTAATAATCTAAAGAACCTTTCGTCCAGTGGAAAGGTTTCATGGATGTTAAAGGCTTTACATGGAACCATCAATTCAATAAATAAACCTTTCAACAATTCAACAATTCAACAATCAATGAACCTTTATTTTTTAGAGTGTGTGATAGTTTGTGTAAAAAGGGACAAAAATTCACTGCAAAAATTGTGTTTTTGTCTTGTTTTCCAGTACAAATATCTAAACATTCTTATTTATTGAAGCAACATGATGTAAGATATTAAGTCTTGTTTTCTGAAAAGTGTGAGTAAAAAATAAACTTTATTTTTTTATTTTCTGACTCCACTGACAAATGTTTGTTTTGGATACAAGATTTTTTATTTTGCAGTGTAGTTCATTTCAGCTGAAACTGCAGTGAATTGTATGAACGAGTGAAAATGCTAAGAAGAAAAGCTCCTGCTCAATATTCTGTATATATAGGAATACAAGAGATCATGTTCCACTTTCCTTACACACTCGCGTGCCGCTGTCCTCCCCTGGAGTATTAATCTGTGATTCTGGAGAAGTGACTTTCATGAAATATTCATGAGTTTGGCTGGTGGAACGCGGATACGCAGATCACCAGGTAGAAGGAATTACATTAGCATGGATTCATACAAGAGCAACTCCATCATGGCCGTTTAAAGCTCCTCTCGCCCGACACTTCAAGGGCTTCGGCCCGACACTGGTTATTTATACATAGCATGCTAGCGAGTGTGTGTGTGTGTGTGTGTGTGTGTGTGGACATGAGGAGTGTCACGAATCCCTGTTAATGAAGTGAGAGCTTGACGGTTGTGTGTGTCACTGGCCGATGCGCTTCAGATGGGAGCAATGCGTTAGAATATGAACGCTATGTTATATATTACGGATTATAAAAGCTTTAAGTGCAATATTAAAGCCGACAACACACACACACACACAGAGAGAGATTTATCCCAGGTCTGCTGGCTGTCAGGGATGTTCATCTTCATCAGTCGGTTCGGAGAACAGGGAATGATGAGGAAATGGCTCAGTTTGGGGTTCAGAAGGAAACACTGGGTTTCTCTGCAGGTGTAGATGATCATTAGCAGGAATCTTTAGATACGTTTAAGGAAAAAGCAAGACCGACCCTTCACACGAGCTTCAGAGACTCCGGCAATAACAACACAGGCCGATCTCACTGATCCAGAATCAGGAGTAACCAGCAGCGAGTGCAGCCTTACGGAGAGACTCAGGGAGAGCTTCACTTTTACACGTTTCTGAATGTTAGCGGAGACATTTCTGGGTTTCACTTTTGATAGAGAGAGAGAGAGAGAGAGAGAAAGAGTGTGTGTGTGTGTGTGTGTGTGTGTGTGTGAGTGAGAGAGAGAGAGAGACAGAAAGGGAATCCTCTAATCCTGCTAAACTCCCTTCTGCCCAGTTTAGAGCGAGAGGAAGAATATAGACGGGTATCAAACAGGCGCCGCGAGCATCAATAAGCCCATATTCCCATCGGGAGACTGTGAACTCGCGTTATTGTTGTGTTTGTCAGCATCTGTCGTTTGTTTCAGGAGAGGAAGAGGAAAGTGCCAGTGAAGATCAGTGCGAACGCTCAAAGGAACGAGTGAACGAACGAACGCACTTCCTCAGGCTGGAAAACAGCAATCGTCTCTAAATCTGTCGAGTGAACTCTAAAGAGATCCACGGAGTAATACATCCTGCAGGTACACTCTAAAATCTGCAGGGTTCAAGAATAACCCAACCTTAACCCCACCGCTGGGTCACTATTGGACAGAACACGCGCTGGGTTGATTTGACCCAAGTGCTGGGTTTTACCATTTAACCCAGATTTCTGGGTCATTTATTTGACCCAACCAGTGGGGGAAATTAACCCTCTTGCTGGGTTAACTCTTATTCGTGTGCAGGGGTATCTACGGGCTCATTGCCTTAACAATACAATTTGTAACAAATATTTGTTATAAAATAAAACAAATGTAAAATAATTATTGTCTTTGTAGGCCACTGTAAAAAAACTGTTTTTTAAACATTTTTAATAGTCTCTATGAAGCCCCTCCTTCTGAAAGCACACTGTGCTCTGATTGGTCGGCTGGAGCAGTGTGTTGTGATTGGTCGAGCGCTTCGAGTGTGTTTGGGAAATGTCCCGCCCCTTCCCATAACCGCCAGTTAAACACACTACTGACTAACTCAACCAGGCCCCGCCCCTTTATTCTGCGCATTAATTATTATAATGAGGAATATTGTGACGTGTTCCCGGAAGAAACTCAAGACTACAATGGAGGCGTTTCAGGAGTTCAGAAACACTGACACTGTGTGTGTGTGTCTGTGTGTGTGTGTGTGTGTGTGTGTGAGAACATCATCATCTCTCCGGTGGAGGAACAGGAGGAGTGAGAGTCTGTGTCTGTGTCTGTGTCTGTGTGTGTGTGTGTGTGTGTGTGTGTGTGTGTGTGTGTCTCTCTCTGTTGTGTGTGTGTGTGTGTGTGTGTGTGTATGTGTGTTTGTGACCTCCGATGACACTGCGGAGCGACATACACACATCTGTTTATGAATCTCGTAGGACGGGGTGGAGCTCTACATGAATCTCATGTTCACACACAGGTCTAACTGCTTGTTTTCCTGAGGTTATCATTCACAACGCGAAAACTAAACCTGACATTTAGTGCTTCTACATCTTCACTCACACAAAACCTTAAGAGAATCAGAGACTCCGGCAGGCAATCAAGGGAAATCAGTGTGTTCTCACTCACAGCATGTGTTCTCGTGCTCTTGCGTTCAGTGTTGCACGTGTAAGCATGACAAGTGTGTCTCAAACATGAGTTTGGTGAACAATCCCTCGATGTCCACTTAAAACCACCAGACTGGAGATTAAATGGATTGTGAAACTATAATTGTTGAGACACATTCGGCATGCTTATTTTAATATTTTATAATAATATTAATATCAATAATAATAATATAAATGTATTTATTTAAATTAAATTGGTAAAAAATGGGAATTTAAAATGCAAGAAATTTACCGTAAACAATACGGTAGCAACATTTTAGGTTTTTACAGACTTAACTTAAATTTAAAGTAAAAAACACATTTCATTATCTGATATAATGTTAATTTACTGACCTATTGAAGTAATAATATCTGTTTTGTACAATTGTAACACG
>CM060609.1:843888-848888 GCA_030578255.1 Tiaroga cobitis | reverse complement strand
GATCTGTGCATTTTTAAAATGTATTTATTATAAATTTGTCACCTTCTAAATGTATGCTGTTTAATGAATTGTTTTGTAGAATATCATTTAAATTTAACTCTAGGCTGTTTAGTGTAAGGCTTGTGACACCCAATTATGAATGAATTGTATCATTGATTTTTTCCAGGGTAATAATGGTATACATTTTTTTTGGTGAGTTTTGTAGCCAGGTGAAAGTGATTTTTTAAAAATAAACCAAACGTGAGGACTATTCACTGCAGATGAAAGGTGTGACAACTAGCCCCGGTGTGAGTTATCGGTTGAAATGCTGGATGTCACACTTGCACATGTCCGTCATTATAATATCTATATGTAATATCTATCTCATGTTTTAGTTTCCCGTAGCTTTCATCATTGCTCGTTGACTTCGCTCGACAGCCCAGTCAGAAGGTGTGTGACGGGTTCTGACAGAATCTGTTGTGGCGCTGGAACCCATGCTGGCTCTAATGGCTCGAATTACAGCGCCGCTGACATGGAAACACAATCCCTCTTCCTCTACATTTACAGCAATTAGTCCCAGCAATCATCAGGAGCAGCGGGGGGACTTCGTGCGTACGGGAACACACACACGCACACACTGTTCCTGTGTAGGCGGCAGAGGTCAGAGTTCAGGAGAGTTTCGGCAGGAGAACAGATTGACGAACTAATGAAGTTCTGTTTATGTGCTCGTTCTGGCAATCGTGGGTTATCTCTGTCACTTCAACTTAGAGGTGTTCGATATCTTTATCGTCCATGATCATTTGAAGATCCCGGTGAAATCCAGCGTTTAATGTTGTTTATGTGTCTATGTGGTGTGTTTAATACGCTTTAAGACACACCGTGTGTAAGTTCATAAGTCGACAGCATTGCTGAGTATTTCCTGCTTAAAACTGCAGTGAACCAAAGACAGTCTCAAACACACGGTTTGAAATCGCTGGTGTTTCTGACGTCACAAACGACCTTGTAACCAATCAGATCAACGTGTGATCGTCAACCAGTGGATCTCTGAGCTGAGTGAGTGAGTGGAGGCGGGGCTCATCTGCATATTCATAGAACCATGCATACTAAAGGATCTAAACAATCTACTTTTTAAGCGAATCATAGAGGTTGTGATCTTTTATGTGCTCGTAATAATGTTAAAATACAGCAACGACTGACACTAGATGGCTGTGCTGAATTATATCATGTGTCTTTGAAAAACAACAGTAATGAATACAATTTTAGATTGATTTTGATTAGTTTCGACTAGTTCCTTTAGCCCTCTGGTGCTCTTAAAAATGTTAAAAAAATATATATTTTTAGAATTTTTTACTTCATCGTAATGGTACAAATTATTTTAAAGGTTTTGGCACTTGCTTTGTGAACTACGTGAAAAAATCATGGACATAATACGAACAGGTTAAATGGTCCTGAAAAAAATAGTCCCACTTGTGCTCCTCGCGGTCAGAAATGGAAATGAATGGAGAGTTTCCTCTAGTGGAGGCGTTTGGAACTGCAGCCGAACACACTCTCACTGAACGCTCGATATCAGACTCACATGCGGAACACAACTGGTTTAGATTTATGGCTTTGATTTTCTTGCAGTTTAAGAGTAAAACGTGTGATTTTGAAAGTATATATTTCATATACAAATTGAAAATAGTATTTTTGTGCATTTTTCATAACAATAAACGTAAAATTCTGTAACTTTTTTTAAGTTAACTTTTTTAATTACTTTTTTCACTTCAGCAATAATCTGCCGAGTGTCGTCTTTGAGAAGAGATCAAACTTCAGTCTGTCACTCTAAGGCCCTGTTTACACGAAAACGATTCCGGGTGAAAACGTAATAATATTTTATCGGATGTGCCTTTCGTTTACACGGCGACGGCGTTTTTGGGGCTTAAAAACGCAAAAAAGTGAAACCACCCTCCAAAGTGGAAATCTTAAAAACGCTCCACCGTCGCGTTTCTGTCTAAACGGGTAAAAACGCAAATCTGCTCATGGCGGCTCTCGTCGCGTACGCATTTACGTCACAGGCATGCGCCAGTACAGGAAAATAACGACCAACATGTCGGATTATTTCCATACGTCGGACCTTCAAGTTGCCCTAGCAGCTCTGATAAACGTCCAAGAGTCTTTTCAGCAGTTGTACAAAATATTCTGAGATATTGGTGTTGTTGTGTGGCAGTGCTTCACATTGCCACCTAGCCGCCTGGAGTGCATACTACATCGCATTTCTAACACTTTTGCGTCTCCATATGCACGCAGATTTCCCCCCCATAACGCTCGTCTAAAAGCAGAATAAAAAGTGAAAACGAAACGCCACTTTTGCGTTTTCTCTTCAGATCGTTTCCGTGTAAACATGGCCTCAGGCGTTCAAGATTCACCACAGTTCAAGTTGGAAATTACATTTTCAGGTCTATGCTCAAAAAGTGAATAAATGTATTATAAATGCAGCGAACTAAAATATAGTATAAGTAAAAAACTTTTAAATATGTAATTTTGGGGATCAAAGATGAGTTTTAAGGGATAAAATTATTGACTTTAAAGCTGCAGTCCGTAACTTTTTGGGGTTAAAAATTATCCAAAATAAATTTGAGCAAGTACATAAGCAGCCAGTGTTCAAAACTCTCTGCTTGCCGTAGCTCGATTCACAGCGGTAAGCTTTAATAATGTTTGTAACTCCAGTGGTACTGGTGGATTTCAGCGGGAGACTCGAGCATGTCTTTGCGCTATTACATCACATCTGTACACACACATCTGTACACACACATCTGTACACATAAAGAAGGAGTCTCGGCTAGTATAAGCTATATTGAGTGTGAGGATGCTAGAGGAGGAGATTTATAGCCTTTTCTCACAGCACTTGATATATTTACACTTATCAATTTGATGGCGGATCCAGAAAGGTTCAAATGACGATCACCAGTGACAACAGACTCACCCGCTGTAAAATGCCAAAGACAAGGCAAGGCAAGGCAAGTTTATTTACATAGCACATTTCATACACAATGGCAATTCAAAGTGCTTTAGAAGAAATTAAAATAATCAAAACAAATAAGAATAATTAAAACAGTTTAGAATAAAAAATAAAATAAAGTAGTACTGGTCCACCCCTATCTGAGATGGAAGAGATTGAGCCGGTTTACGATGCCACTGGACCTCTAGCCCAGGGACGTCCTCTGCTGGGGTGGTGCTACACCAGTAATGCCCAGCGGGGACCCACAGAGCACGCTTCACTGTCTGCTGCTGTTACCCTTAACAACGCTCTCAGCGACTTCTTATACTCTCAGCAGTATAACTAACCAATTTATATACCAGTAATAATACTTTAAAATTAATCCTAAATGTAACTGGGAGCCAGTGTAAAGACCTGAGGACTGGTGTGATGTGTTCATGTGTTCTGGTTCTGCTCTGCGTTCTGTATGAGCTGCAAATGTCTTATGGTGTTTTTAGGAAGGCCAGTGAGGAGTCCATTACAATAATCCACCCTGCTGGTGATGAAAGCATGCACACGTTTCTCTAAGTCTTGACTGGAAACAAAGCATCTAATTCTTGCAATATTTTTCAGATGATAGTATGCTGATTTAGTTATTGCTTTGACATGACTACTGAAACTAAGGTCTGACTCTAGAGACACACCAAGATTCCTGACTTGATTTTTAGTTGTTAGACCCCTAGAGTGAAGGTATGCATTCACCTTGAGAACTTCATCTTTGTTGCCAAATGCAATGACTTCAGTTTTGTCTTTGTTTAACTGAAGACAGTTTCGGCACATCCAACTGTTGACTTCATCAATGCATTGGGACAGGGAGTCAATGGGGCTGTAGTCGTTAGGCGATAGGGCTAAGTAGAGCTGTGTGTCGTCTGCATAGCTGTGGTAAGAGATTCGGTTCTTTCTCATTATTTGGCTCATTGGGAGCATGTACAGGTTGAACAGGAGTGGTGCAAGAATTGAGCCTTGAGGGACTCCGCATGTCATGGATGTCCACTCAGACTTATGGTCTCCTATACTCACATAATAACCTCTCCCTTCTAAGTATGACCTGAACCATTTTAGGACTATCCCAGAAAGCCCCACCCAGTTTTCCAAGAAGTATGTCGTGATCGACAGTGTCAAATGCAGCACTGAGGTCGAGTAGTACCAGTACTGATCATTTGCCTGAATCAGTATTTAAGCGAATATCGTTTATTATCTTTATGAGAGCTGTCTCTGTGCTGTGATGCGATCGGAAACCAGATTGAAAATTGTCAAAGTATCCATTCAAGCTTAAGAATTTGTTCAGCTGATTGAAGACAACCTTTTCAATGATCTTGCCTATGAAAGGAAGATTTGAGATCGGTCTATAGTTGCTTAAGATGGTCTTAATATGACAACTGCAGTTTTCAGGGAGTTTGGAAAAGTCCCAGAGAGAAGTGAGGCATTTACCACTTCTAGGAGATTTAACACACGTTTGAAAAAACGTGGGAAGTGTGTCAAGGACGCAGGTTGATGTTTTTAAGGTGCTGAACGGTTTCTTCCAAAATTGCGCCATCAATTTCTTCGAAAACAGACATAGTAACTACATTCTCAGGTTGTGGTCTGAACTGTCTGACCCCAGAGCAACTCAAGGATGAGCTGATCACCTTTCTGATATTATTGATTTTCTCAGAAAACACTATCAATCATCAATTACAGTATCACAATCACTCACTGTTCTTGACTGAATAACTTTAGCAGTTTTAATAAGAATCAATGTGTATTTAATGAATACCCTGAAGACTATGCAGTGTTTTAAAGTTTAACTCCGGGTTTAATGACTATTTTGACAACTAATTGTTTAATGCAATACTGTGTTTTAAAGTGTTCAAATAGAGGCTTGATCCAGTCTGGATATTCTGCACATCTCACAATTGGGAAGATCGCGATTCAGATCGTGATTGCTTATTATAAGATTGTGATATGAATTTTTGTGAAGATCTCTTTCATTTTTTTCATTTAAAAAAAAGTATTTAATGTAGAA
>CM060609.1:791864-843788 GCA_030578255.1 Tiaroga cobitis | reverse complement strand
TCTCCATCCTTCCATCTGAGCAATAATCTCCTGTCAGTACTCGTGTAAAGCTGACTAAGTCCATCAGACTGATAGCTTGTGTGTGAGGACTGTGTGTTCTCGCTCAAAGAAGCTATTGACTGGTAACAGGAGTGTGTTATTACAGTCATTCACCGTAAAAGCAATCGCTGCTATTACATGTTCTGCTGGAACGGCGAGGGAATGGGATCTGTTGCTCTATCTCTTCAGGAGTTTCTCTTCCCAGTGCAGCTTGAATGGGAATAGTCTCTTCCCAGTATTCACAAAGTATAGAAGAATAGAGCAGAAAAGGGAAGGACCTTTTATATTGGTGCAATTTTTGTGTGCTTTTTCTGTCATAGATCATACATTTCCCAAAATACTCAAAATATTCCTTTAAAATACGGAAGAAAAGCTCAAAAATGTACGTTTCTCAGAACGGCAGATCTCCGAGTCATGATCCACAGGAATTTATAGAGTATCAAGTTTCTAAAAACATTTTTACAGTAAATTGTTTCAAAGCAGCTTGACAGAAAGTGCTTGTTTCAGCGTTACAATTTAGATATTCGTGTTTTAATGTTACAATTAAAAAATTATTGTTTTAATTTGACAATTTAGGGAGTATTATTGTTTCAGTGTTACAATTTAAATGTTCTTTTTTTAATGTTACAATTTAGGAAATTTTGTTTAAATGTTACAATTTTGGATGTATTTTGTTTCAGTGTTACAATTTAGAAACTCTTGTTCCAGTGTTACAATTTAGATATTATTGTTTCAATGTAACAATGTAGATATTCTTGTTTCAGTGTTACAGTTTGGAAATTTTTTGTTTAAATGTTACAATTTTGGATGTACTTTTGTTTCAGTGTTACAATTTAGAAATTCTTGTTTCAATGTTACAATTTGGGAAATTTAGTTTAAATGTTACAATTTTGGATATATTGTTTCAGTTTTTCAATTTATAAAGTCTTGTTTCAGTGTTACAAATTAGATATTGTTTCAATGTTACAATTGAGATATTCTTGTTTCAGTGTTACAATTTGGAAAAAATTTGTTTAAATGTTACAATTTTGGATGTACTTTTGTTTCAGTGTTACCATATAGAAATTCTTGCATCTGTGTTACAATTTAGATATTCTTTTTTTAATGTTACAATTTGGGAAATTTTGTTTCAGTGTTACAATTTAGAAACTCTTGTTTCAGTGTTACAATTTAAAAACTCTTGTTTCAGTGTTACAATTTAGATATTATTGTTTCAATGTTACAATGTAGATATTGTTGTTTCATTGTTACAGTGTAGGACGTCTTCTGTTGTGGTTCATTAGTCTGTGTCTGTTCTTCGCATGGACTGAGCTGGAGCTCATCTGCATGTTTCACGCTCACTGAGCAGGTCTGGGAGTGATTCTGAGAAAGAGAATATTAATATGTTCTTAAATATAGCTTTGGGTGATTTTGCGTTTTTGAGTTCAGATCTTAGGGGTCAAGTGCACGCAAGACCTTCTATCGAGTTTTGAGCATGATTCATTCATGGACTGTCCTTCACCATCTAGATTCCTTAATTAGAATGTGATGCGTCTCTGTGTGGGAGTCGCGAGAGAGATCACAAATGCTTCGAAAGGAAACTAAATAAATGCATAATCTATAAATCATAGAGGCCTCTCAGAGTGCTGTTAGTGATTGATTTTTTTTTTTGTACAAAAAAAGGAAGTGTACTTAGACGATTCCTGTGATCGATAAGAAGTTTCTTAGAGACAGGCTTACAAAAAAGCCCTGTGGCTGTACCATAGTACAGTAACCATTACTGAGGGATTACAGTGAATACAGGTAAAGCGAGATCCTTACTGAATATGTTGTTATTATTGCATACTGTTTTATAATATACTATAATACACAGAGGTGCAGAGAGTATATGCCACTGTTTCTACTAAGCATAAATAGCATCTAAAGAAAATACTGAAATTTCCACTTAGTGCAAAGAAAATACTTTTTGTTGCTATTTGCCGCTGCCTATTTCCACAGATCCTTAAAAGAATACTAGTATTGGGGAAAAACATTTTATTTGTTTGTCTGTAATTGTCTGGTTTCTGCATGTGTGCAGCAATCTAAAGGTTATTCTGTTGGTCACGTAGTGCCTTGGCATCCAGAGATGGCCAGTTTTACACTGAACAGATGCAAGCGCTCGAAACGATCCAAACGACATCGGGAGTTTGGCCTTCGCTGCCAGTGTGCAACCTGTCCAGTTTACCCTCGCCCTCTCCTGCAAGAGAGAGAGAGAGAGACTGACTTCACCTCTATAGTTCTCTCTCTCTCCGCAGCTGCCAAACACAGCAGAGCCGGAGAAATCAACCAGAGAAAAACAAGAGACGCTCACTAAAGCTTGACAGAATAGGAATTGTGTTGTCTCATTGAATTGATTTTATTTTATATTATCTTTTTAAAGACATTTCCTATCAAAATAAAATATAAAAATAATCATTTGAATTGGGGAGGGGGGGGGGGGGGGGTCGGGGGGGGGGTTCTTTAAAAAAATGTCTTTAAAAAAAAAAAATTCTTTAAAATAAAATTTTTTCTTAAAAAATTTTTTTTAAAGACATTTCATGTTTTTCTTATAAAAATAAAGTATAAAAATAATAATTTTAATTGATTGAAAAATGTATTGAATTTATGCATTTCTGCTATCGTGTTATTTACTTTTTTACTAATTTTAACGCTCTGATACGTTACATTTCTATTAGAATAAAATCAATTAATTTAGATGTTACTGCATGAAGCACATTTGTAGGTTGCCATGTTTTCAGTGAATATAAATAATATTAATATAATACAGTTTTTTTCATTTGTGATTTAAAATCGAATGCATTACAGGGTTGAGTCGCTTTGGACAAAAGCATCTGCTAATGTTTTTCTTTATTCAACACTATTAAGCTGCAACAACAGTGTTCAATGTTCCTGCTTTATAAACCTGATGGGGTTCTTGACTCAATTTAAATGTTCATTTTGTAATACATTTAGACTCTTTATGCCAAAAAGGTTCTATATAAGGAGAAATGTCTCGTATAATACTTTCATGTTTAAGTTATTTAATTTTGTTTTATGAGCTGTTTAATTCATCAAATTAAAAATGGACCGAACCTCTTCTTCTGGGAGTGATGTGGTGTTGATCGGCCACAAAGGGGTTTCTAGTTTAAAAGGCTTCGTCATAAAAACTGAGACCGCAAATAAGCCCAGAGGGAGAAGAGCTGGATAATAGAATAAAGGGGAAGAGAATAAAGCTTTACTGTGAGTTGAGCTCATGCGTTTACTGTAAGCAGCTCCACCTCTCATTACCGTAACCAGATCTGAGTGCATTAAACACACACAGAAACCACACACAGGTGAAGAGAGAGAATAACCGCACCGGGAAAGAGTGTGTGACACTGAGCATTGCCTGGAAACCCAGCAGACTCTGTCTAGACGACGCTCGACCTAACCGGATTTACCATAACTGATGATACCTGATGATCAGGGTTATTAATGACGAAACACACTCATGACCAGCGCCCCGAGACTCGCTTCCCCTCATATTTACCATAACTGATGATATCTGATGATCAGGGTTATTAATGACGAAACACACTCATGACCAGCGACCCGAGACTCGCTTCCCCTCATATTTACCATAACTGATGATATCTGATGATCAGGGTTATTACTGTAATGACGAAACACACTCCTCTCCATCTGAGCTCATAGATCAGCCAGGACTTCAACCATACACTGCTGCTCAGAAAGATTTTTTGACATTTTTACTCACCAAAGCAGCATTTTTTTTTAAATCAAAACTACAGTAAAACAGTGTAATATTACTCCAGTGTAAATCTGCTGTTCTCTATGTGAATATACAGTAAAGTGTAATTTATTCCTGTGATCAAAGCTGAATGTTCAGCATCATTACTCCAGTCTTCAGTGTCACATGATCCTTCAGAAATCACTCTAATATGAGGATCTGATGCTCAACAAACATTTATGATTATTATCAGTGTGGAAAACAGCTTCAGATATCTGTGGAAACTGTCATACATTTTATTTTTAAAGATTCTTTGATGAATAGAAAGTTAAATTTAATTTTTAAATTAAATTATAAACGTCTTTACTGTCATTTTTACTCAGTATAATCCATCCTTAATTGCTTTATGAAAGTATTAATTTCTTTGAGTCGAAAACTTTTGAACGATTGTGTGTGTAAGTTTGGAGGTAATAGTTTAAATATTCAACAAATAAATGTAGCATTATAAAATTTGATGCATTCTAGTGAATCATCTTGTTTGTTCAAACAAACATTTGAAAACGATTCAATGATTAGATTCTCTGTATTGTGTGTTTGTGTGTGTGTGTGTGTGTGTGTGTGTGTGTTCATGTTTATATTACATTGTGGGGACCAAATGACCCCACAAGTATAGTAAAACCTGAAATCACCTACATTGTGTGGTCCAGCCAGCGGTCCCCATGAGGAAAACAGCGTATAAATCACACTAAGTAATGTTTTTTGAAAATGTAAAAATGCAGAAAGTTGTGTGTGATGGGCAGGTTTAGGGATAGGGGCAGTGTAAGGGGACAGAATATACAGTTTGTACAGTATAAAAACAATTACGCCTATGGAGAGTCCCCACAAATGTCAATAAAAACAAATAATTCCCTTTTGGACACTACTGTAGTTTAATTCATTAGATTTAATATTATTTTTAGTTTCATATCCATATCCATTTCATATCCAGTCCTTATTATACAACAAATAAGCTGTTTTAATATTTAAATTATACCATGTAGGGATGCATATCGCGATATATTGCTGCGAGAGTTTTGTTTTATTGTGCGTGTTTACTTCCCCTATTCGCCATCTGACACTCACTTAAAATGATCTTTAAAGACACCCATAATTTAAGAAATTAGTAATAAAAAAAAATACACAAAAAACCCGTTTCAACTTAAAATCTTCAGTTGAGTTGCTGCCCTTTTGCTGCCAAATAAAAATGTTTAAGTATAATAAACTTGGCTGTACAAGTCATTTCAACTTAAATTATATTTAACTGACTTTTAAAAAATGCTTAAATTATTTTTAATGATTTAAAGTAATGTAAAAACCCAAGTTGCCATGACTGAACTGATCATATCATTTTTTTATTTTAGATACTGTAAATAATAATGCCTAAATTCAGTTCTAGCATTTAAAATGATTGATTTTAGTTATATTTATTTTATTAATAGTCTATATCTGTTTTTTGTTTAGTTTTTATAATAAAGATTTTTATAATAATAATATAAAAGTTTTTATAATAATAAAGATTATTCATATAAATATATATTTTTTTGCACTCATTTAAATAGTAAAGTGTCTGAGAAAGTTCAGCTTAAGTTTGCGAGCGATGTTTTCGTGCGTTCCTCTGGAAATCTCCTGACACAACATCTTCCCGAGCCTTGAATATTCCAGCTTCATTTGCATACATTTCTCATCTCTTCTCCTTCGCCTTTCCGGAGCAGAATCTAAATCTCCTGAAATATGTCCTCAGTCTCCAACACCGGCCTGTTTATTTGCTCCTTTAATTACTGGGAATGTAATTAATTATGTAAATATTTCTGTTTTCTCGGGATATGGAGTGGCGGGAGAACTGTTGTCTCATCCACTCGATAAACAGCAGACGCGTCGAGTGCTTGTGTGTTCACTGGGTCCGAGGTTTAATGGTGTCGCTTGCGTTCTCTTGCTCAAAGGTCACCTGAAGTTCAGGACAAACTTCTACAGCTCAAGTTAAAATGTTGAATGGTGGAATATGGATTCTGAAAAAGACGTAATATCGTCTGTATTGGTCCGTATGGACCTGCATGGACAGAGCCGAGCGTCTTCTGTGTGTTTACTGTCCCGGGCCTGTAAGTGACCATCTGTCTGACGGAGGCTTTCTGAAGAGTTCTTCTGAGAGCTATTATCCCTGATGTGGAAAGATATTGCTTGGTAAAAGAGATGGTGAAAAACATATAGAGCAGCCATTTTAGCACTCTTGTGTTGAAGATTGATGCTGAGATGATCAGAGGAGAAGTTGTTTGTCTGATGGATTTACTGTGGAATGACTCAATAGTGCCGGCGATTTCCGATTCAAATAAAAGACGAGAGATGTTGTGATGAGGTGAAGAGTGTGTGGAGAGAGAGTCAGTTCTGCTGAGAACCAACTCATTTCCTCTAAAGGTCCTTCTGTGTGTGTGTGTGTGTGTGTGTGTGTGTGTGTGTTTCTGTGTGTGTGTGTGTGTGTGTGTGTGTGTGTGTTTCTGTGTGTGTGTGTGTGTGTGTGTGTGTTTCTCTGTGTGTGTGTGTGTGTCTATTTGTGTATATGTGCGGGTCTAAGTACGTCTATGTGTGTCTCTATTTGTGTTTGTGTGTGTGTGTGTGGGTCTGTGTGTATCTCTGTGTGTATATGCATGTCTATGCGGATCTATATGTGTCTATGTGTGTATACGTGCGTCTATGTGTGTCTGTGTTTGTCTGTGTGTGTGTGTCTGTGTGTGTGTGTGTGTGTGTGTGTGTGTGTGCGTGCGTGTGTGTGTGTGTGTGTGTGAATACGTGCGTCTATTTGTGTCTATGTGGGTCTGTGTGTGTATATGTGTATATATGTTATTGTGTGTGTGTGTGTATATGTGTGTCTATGTGTGTCTATGTGGGTCTGTGTGTGTGTGTATATGTGTATATATGTGTGTCTGTGTGTGTGTGTGTGTGTGTGTCTCTCTTCTGGCACTTTTATGTCCCAAGGGTTGATTTTTATTAATACAATCTTCTTTTTTATTGTGAAGGAATCTTTGAAATCCTTTTACATTTTCATCATCCTGTTTCTGCCTTCCGTGAGTTTAGTGCCCAGACTTTCAATCTGAATATGAAAATTTATCATAAAAATAAGAACTGATAAATGTCAAAATAAAAAGAGTGAAATAATCTCTCCTGTGTTCTGTGGCTTCCGCTAGGGTTATTATCTTTAACTGAATCTACAAATATTAAAAACATTTCTGGTGACTGAAATAAAGCTGAAATAAAAATATAAAGATAAAAGTTCATTCAAAAAGTTAATAAAACTCAAATAAAACTAAATTAACATGAATTATTTCTTTGAAAACAGACAAATCATCTTAATGTTCATCACTGGCAGAAGAGGCGTTTCTTCCTCGGATCTGGCTTTACTTTACAAATATCTAAACACTCTTAAATCAGGAAACATTTACTGGAGAAGCAACAACATGGCTGAAGATATTAAGTCTTGTTTACAAAAAAAAATCCTGAAAATGAAGTGAGTTTGTGCTTAAAACAAGAACTAACATCGGTCCGAAAAATAAACTTCAAATAAACTTCTCACAAATAAAAGGGAAAAGTAGATGATTCTTGGGACTCCACTGACAGATATCTCATCTTTAAGCACAAACTCACTTGATGTTTTGTGTCAGTCATGTTGTTGCTTCTCCAGTAAATGTATCTTGATTTAAGAATGTTTGGATATTAATATGTGTGCTGGAGAACGAGACAGAAACACTGAGCTGAACATGTGAGGAAAGCCAAGAGTCCCTGAAGCTTTCAGAAGGAGCTCCACATTAGTCTGATCTCAGAACAGGTCCAGATGCAGGACAGTCGAGCTCCGGGATTCAGGCCGGAATATTCCAACAATCGGGTCCCACTTGGTTTTCCCAAGCACCCATGCAGTCCCGAGGGATATAAACCTCTCTTTTCCTCAAGATGTTCATTCCATCTCTTTCTCAGACTTTATTTCGGTTATTCCTCTGTATGATCTTGGGTCGGTTTCACAAAGAGAGACTTTGACTACGGCTGAGATATAGTAGATAGACATGTAAATCAGACCGTTGCACACAGCACTGAAGACTCTGACTATCTTAAGTAGGACTACACCGCAATGCATTCTGGGTAAAATAAGACACTTAAAAAAAAAAAAAACATGGCGGTTGGAGTGAGTGCATTCAGCCGCTCGGTGCAGTTTACCCCAGCTGGAGATATGTGCAAAGAACGTATATTGACAAGAAGTAAAAGCCAATAGAACGTTCCATTGCAACACCAGCGTCCAGCAGCAGCGCTACGCGTCCGCCATTTTGGGGTGAAAGCGACTCGGCAGTCATATATTATACATATATTTAGCCCAGTGCAGAGGTCATTTTTAGGTTGAAATAATTAGGTGATTATTTTAACTCACAACAGTTAACGTTATAGCAGTTAAAAAGAAGTTGCTAGGCTTTTCCCCCCACATAACTTGAGACAGGGAAGTTCAAGGATTTAATTAATGATATTACTCTCCACATTAAGTGTGACAGGTAAGAATAAAGTGATATCAGTTCATAAAGTTATAATAGTGTTAGACTGTTTCCCAGGAGGTAGCCTACACATAACGTTACATACAAAAATAATTATCAATGAAATAAATGCAAATAAATGTAATTGTACTAAAATGTAAATGTTGGACAATAAATATATCACAGCAATAGCATAGCTTTACAGTAAACTCTTTTTTGCAGTACTATTTTATATTATTGACCGTTGAAGCAAGACTATGTAAACAAAAAAACACAGCCACTGTCCAAAGTGGCAATTAAAGTTATAGGATAACGGACACAGCAACGCATCATGTTCTATAAGATCATCATGTTTGTAGCATGATCCAGGGGATTAAAACGTACTAAATATATTTCAGACCTAGTGGAGTTGGTAACTATTAATAGTAGTGTGTAAAGTTGCATACAACGGAAATACTCACTAATGCAAGAAAAAACTAGCCTACCTCAAAAAACTGTTATCTGTGCTGTTGTCCAGTAACTCCAGTTGGAATTTTCACCCCAAAATGGCGGCCGCGCTCCCGAAGCGCCACCTAGTGGCTGTTACCAGTGTTGTAGTACTCGAGACTCGGACTCGGACTCGTCTCGAGACCATATTTTACCAAAAAAGCATCAGAGTTTCGCCTCTTGTTCTTCTATACTCTTTGATATGTGTGTGTTGGAGGAGTGTACAAGGACATTTTACTTGGGAGATTTAGCAGAAGGGAGATTTTAGAAGATTAAGAAGAAATGTTTAATCTGGACAAAGATTGCTCAACAGTTAACAGCGTTAATCCGACCATTGAGCGGAGCGTTAAAGACGCACAGAAAAGATACAAAAACAGTTCAAGATGCCAAAAAAATTTAAAAAAAGAAAAGAAAAAAGAAATATCCAAACAATGGGTGGAAGACCCCAAGAGGAACTTAAAGACACTGAAATGGTGACGAATATATATATATGGTAAGGGCCATTTCCAGTGTAACTGATTGTTACTGCTGGTTGCCACGGTAACAGAGTCTTAGACCTAGCCTGGGTTAAGGTGTCTATTTTTTGGGTCTAAATTAAGTCAGTCTTTATTTTTGTGAAACAGTCTAACTTGCATTAGACTAGTCTAAGAGCACATTGAAGTCTTGTCTAACACTATAGAGCGGTCTAAAACAGCTGCGTGAAAGCGGCCCCTGAACACGAGGAGCGCCGTCCCCTGATCAAAGGCTTCAGACTCCCTCAGGAGGACCGTCAGGATCAGGACACTTCCAGCACTGGCGGAATACATTCGTCTGGGGAAGAGCAAGCCGAGGCTGAATATCCAGGACTCTGTTCTCTCCTGGCGGAAACCAAGATGGACGTTCAAAATATACAACATTTGAAACATGAGTTGTGTCCAGAAATCCTCCGCGTGGAAACACACTCAGAAAGAGGAACACCGGAGGCGAGGCGCGATGAACCCGTGTGTGCGTCTCCAGACGACAAATCAACACGTCTCTGTCTTTCCCTTCTTTTCTCCGCCAGTGATTTCTGCTACAGCTCCTCTTCGCGTGTGTGTGTGTGTGTGTGTGCTGTTGTTTCGAGAATATGTGTGTCTCACCACTAATGAATAATTCTGAATTACCTTATAATCAACTTTTGAATCATTGTGTGTTGTTCCATTATTTTGATACATCAAATCTATTTTCATTTTAATTGGAAAAACTAAACTCTTCTTTAGTGAATGACTAGAATTAGGACTTACAACATTTATAGCATTGATTTGGTTGCCCTTTCTTGCACTAACACTGCAAAAGAAATGTTCTTGCTCTGGATTTTAGTTGTTTTGCAGTGCAAATATTAGCTTTCATAATCAACATACATTTACTTGAGAAGCAAAATGACTTTTCTAAAATAAATATCCTGAAAATGAAGTGAGTTTTCCCTTTAAATGAAGTTTATTTTTCTGACTCCACTGACAGATATTAGTTCTGGTTTTAAACACAAACTCACTTCATTTTCATGACTTTTTTTCATTCTTTAAAGGGATAGTTCACCCCAAAAATGTAAACTGTCAGTAATGACTCTCGCTCATGTTGTTCAACCCTGTAAGACTTTCCTTCATCTTCGGGACACAAATTAAGATATTTCTGATTAAATCTGAGAGCTGTCTCACTCCTCCATAGGCTTCTAAGGGATTGAAACTGGCTGGCCCAGAAAGTTATTAAAGACATCGTTAAAATAGTCCGAGTGACTACAGCGGCTCAACCTTAAAGGGATAGTTCACTTTGAAATTAATTTTTGATATGTTTTAGCTTACCTCCAGTCCATCCAAGATGTAGGTGTCTTTGTTTCCACAGTATCTTCAATTTTGATAATTTTAGGTAAAACCGTTGTTGTCTGTCAGTCATACAATGGAGGTGAAGGGGGTCCAACTCAAAGAGCAGTCAAAATTAAACATTATTTAATGACTCGTAAATGTAAGTACACATTGATGCCCTAAGACACGAAACGAGTGGTTTTTGTGAGAAAACGAACAGTATTTATATCTTTTTTAGCTCGTGTAAGCATATCCATGTCCAACTGATCTGAGAGCAGGGCGCTTCGGTCTGCGCATGCGTACAGCGTTCGCCGGAATGCCCCGGAAGGGCTCCCTCGCGCGTGTTTACGTCACTCATTGTTTATGCAGAGATTTCGGAAGTTTTACCTTACACTGTGAAGATCTAAACATATTTAGATATACAGGATCGCAATGGAAGACGATTTCTATATACCAACAGACAACGTTGATTTTTTTTCACAACCTTATTTATTTGAACACAACCGGGGCATTCCGGCGAACGCTGTACGCATGCGCAGACCGAAGCGCCCTGCTCTCAGATCAGTTGGACATGGATATGCTTACACGAGCTAAAAAAGATATAAATACTGTTCGTTTTCTCACAAAAACCACTCGTTTCGTGTCTTAGGGCATCAATGTGTACTTACATTTACGAGTCATTAAATAATGTTTAATTTTGACTGCTCTTTGAGTTGGACCCCCTTCACCTCCATTGTATGACTGACAGACAACAACGGTTTTACCTAAAATTATCAAAATTGAAGATACTGTGGAAACAAAGACACCTACATCTTGGATGCACTAGAGGTAAGCTAAAACATATCAAAAATTAATTTCAAAGTGAACTATCCCTTTAAGTTTATCAAGCGACGAGAATACTTTGTGCGCAAAAAACAAACTAAAATAACTACTTTATTCAACTATTAATGTTCTTCTCTGTGGGCCTGATGAGTTTGCGTAGTGTAACAGTGCAGCGCTTCTGGGTTGTACGTCACACGCAGGCTCAGTATTGGCCGACGCTGGTCATGTGTGTGATGCGTGTGACTACAACCCAGTAGTTGAATAAAGTCGTTATTTTTTTTCGTTATTACTGACAGAGTTTTCATTTTGGGGCGAACTAACCTTTTACGTAAGACTCAATATCTTCCCCAGTATCTGATCTAAGAATGTTGGGATATTTTTAAGGAAAAGCAAGACAGAAACCGTGAGGAAGTTTCAGTGAATATTAGTTAAAGTTAGAGTTAAAGCCAGATCTAATGTTCAGCCGAAGTCGAGCAGGAACATTACAGACACAGTGTATTCCCTGATCTCCTATCACTGACACTGTGTGTTCAGATACTGAGCTTTCCCTCGCATCGCAATAAAACATCAACATCTCATGACAACACACACACACACACACACACACCGCCCTCTCCTTAATCCACCGTCACCGAGAGAAAGGCCTCTGCTGATGTTTGCGGAGAGCGCTGGCTGTACGGCCTCTTTGTGAAGGATATATTTGGGATTGTATCCGCACCGGACTTGCTTTAGAACCGGCAGATGCGAGTTCTAGCCTGAGCATCTCCAAATGTGGCCGCCGGGATCATGCTAATATTTATGATTACTCGGCCGAGGCTCTTATCTGCAAACTGCCACATGCACCCGGAATAATTCTGTACACCGCAATATCGCACAACCCATTTCTTCTTTACAGGAGAGAAAACAACACAACATCAGGCCGGAGGCTTCAGCGCTCCGGGAGACAGACGAGGGTTTGAGGAGACTGTGGGAAACTGGAACGATGATGATTGAGTGACAGGTGAAGGCCTAATTATTATTATTATGATTCTCGGGAAAGTTACATAAGCATTCACACACATACAAACTTAAAGGTTTCCTGCCTTCACTTTTACACAAACTATATATCATTTAAGCGTGCTGCCATTTTTTTTGATAAATAAAAAAAAACATTTTGATTAATTTAACTAATATTATCTGAATTTAAATTTAAATACAAATTTTACGTTATTGAACTATTACACTGAAATACATACAGTATAACAAAAAAATCATAAAGAAGAACTTTCTTCTGACTGATTTTGAATAGATGTGACTGAGACCGGAGAACTCCAGCAGAGGGGCGGGGCCTCCAGAGGGGCGGGGCCTATATAGGGGCGGGGCCTCTGCATCTGAAGAGTTTCACTCCTTCCCAATGGCGTTGACTCACAATTCAAAATAAAAGCTCGTAAATTAAACACTTTCACACTGAAAGAGAAAGTCTTACATAAAATTTAGGCATGTGTTAAATAAAGTTATAAAACATGCTATATAAATAAACATGTCTGCATATATAAATATATATTTGCACCTCTTGATGGAAATAAATGTTGTGATGTTATTTCCATCAACAGGTGCATCGTTTGTGTTGATCTGTGAGTCTCCTCAGAACGTCTCAGGTCTCGACGATTCTTCAAGCTCCTCCTTCATTCTTTCCCAATCTGAGCCTCGGGAATCCTGTCTCCTGGAATATGTCCATGATGATTTTCCTACATGGTTGTTTAAGGAATGAAACACACTCCATCAGTTAGGGTTAGAAGAACTGTCGCAACACACGTAACACGCTACACACATAATAATCACTGCAATAATGATCCAATCATGGACTCTTAAGCATTTGCCAATTAAAACCAAACTGCGACTTATTTTATATGCGACTTATTATAATACTGTGAAAAGACAATAAATGTAAATGCAAGAATTGTTTTACATTTACATTGATGCATTTAGAAGACATTTTATTGCAATCATCTCATCGTTTAGCAATTGCATTTCTTTACTCCATGTATTTATTCCATAAAAGTCCTAAATTAATTGTTCATGTTCACATAATTAAAACAATAATTTTATGGTATTTCCTAGTCCACTTGTAGGCTCCATCGGCCCTCGTCAAGTTTTCTTTTCTTCCACTTCTTCACGTCCACGTTCACATATAAACAAGTGTGTTGCTGTGGAGTCGCTGAGCTTCACACACACTGAGCTTCACACACACACACACACACACACACACACACACACACACACGCGTCTCTGGCTCTGCTGGTAATGAGAACAACAGCACTCGTTAGCCGAGACTCAGCCTGTGGCTCTCAGACCCGTGTGAGATAATATGCTTATCCACGGAGAA
This sequence comes from Tiaroga cobitis, assembly GCA_030578255.1. Classification (NCBI taxonomy): domain Eukaryota; kingdom Metazoa; phylum Chordata; class Actinopteri; order Cypriniformes; family Leuciscidae; genus Tiaroga; species Tiaroga cobitis. The sequence goes on along the minus strand of CM060609.1, from coordinate 829,994 downwards.
CATCAGTGTGCAGATGTGTCTGTGTGAGGAACATGGATTAAATCATTACCCACAATCCCCCTCTCAGCCTCAGACCAGGCCCTTCTGCTTGAGTCTCATTGAACTGTCAAAACATGGAGATCGTGTGTCATCTTTACAGCGGAAAAGAAGGGATCATTCCCCCGAGTGCGTTTAGAAGAGTGTGTAGTGCTTCTCCCTGGTGTGGTGTGTGTGTTACAGTGGCACATCAACACCTTTAGCTCACTGACTCCCGAGATCCGGCTTTAGGGATTCACACAGCACAAACTGCACATCTGGGAATACGCTTCCTGTAAGTGTGTGTGAGTGTGTCCTGAGAGAATAACCACCTCTGATTGGCTGTAAGTGGCTTCCTTCCTTCCTTCCTTCCTTCCTTCCTTCCTTCCTTCCTTCCTTCCTTCCTTCCTTCCTTATTTCCTTCCTTCCTTCCTATTTCCTTCCTTCCTATTTCCTTCCTTCCTTCCTTATTTCCTTCCTTCCTTCCTTCCTTCCTTCCTTATTTCCTTCCTTCCTTCCTTCCTTCCTTCCTTCCTTCCTTCCTTCCTTCCTTCCTTCCTTATTTCCTTCCTTCCTTCCTTATTTCCTTCCTTCCTTCCTTCCTTCCTTATTTCCGTCCTTCCTTCCTTATTTCCTTCCTTCCTTCCTTCCTTCCTTCCTTCCTTCCTTCCTATTTCCTTCCTTCCTTCCTATTTCCTTCCTTCCTATTTCCTTCCTTCCTTCCTTATTTCCTTCCTTCCTTCCTTCCTTCCTTCCTATTTCCTTCCTTCCTTCCTATTTCCTTCCTTCCTATTTCCTTCCTTCCTTCCTATTTCCTTCCTTCCTATTTCCTTCCTTCCTTATTTCCTTCCTTCCTTCCTTCCTTCCTTCCTTCCTTCCTTCCTTCCTTCCTTATTTCCGTCCTTCCTTCCTTATTTCCTTCCTTCCTTCCTTCCTTATTTCCTTCCTTCCTTCCTTATTTCCTTCCTTCCTTCCTTCCATCCTTCCTTCCTTATTTCCGTCCTTCCTTTCTTATTTCCTTCCTTCCTTCCTTCCTTCCTTCCTTCCTTCCTTCCTTCCTTCCTTCCATCCTTCCTTCCTTCCTTATTTCCGTCCTTCCTTCCTTCCTTCCTTCCTTCCTTCCTTCCTTCCTTCCTTCCTTATTTCCTTCCTTCCTTCCTTCATTCCCCTATTCCTTCCTTCTTTCCTCCCTTCCTTATTTCCGTCCTTCCTTCCTTCCTTCCTTCCTTATTTCCTTCCTTCCTTCCTTCCTTCCTTCCTTCCTTCCGTCCTTCCTTCCGTCCTTCCTTCCTTATTTCCTTCCTCCCTTCCTTCCTTCCTTCCTTCCTTCCTTCCTTCCTTATTTCCTTCCTTCCTTTCTTCTTTCCTTCCTTCCTTATTTCATTCCTCCCTTCCTTATTTCCTTCCTTCCTTCCTTATTTCCTTCCTTCATTTCTTATTTCCTTCCTCCCTTCCTTATTTCCTTCCTTCCTACATATTTCCATCCTTCCTTCCTTCTCCCATTCCTCCGTCCTTCCTTCCTTCTTTCATTCCTCCATTCCTTCCTTCTGTCCTTCCTTCCTTCCTTCATTCCTTTCTTCTTTCCTTCCTTCCTCCCTTCCTTATTTCCTTCCTCCCTTCCTTATTTCCATCCTTCCTTCCTTCCTTATTTCCTTCCTTCCTTATTTCCATCCTTCCTTCTTTCCTTCTTTCATTCCTTCTTTCCTTTCTTCCTTCTTTCCTTCCTTCCTTTCTTCCTTATTTCCTACCTTCTTTCCTTCCTTCCTGATTTCCTTCCTTCCTTCTTTCATTCCTCAATTCCTGCCTTCCTTCCTTCCTTCGTTCTTTCCTTCCTTGTTTCCTTCCTTCGTTCTTTCCCCTTCCTTCCTTCCTTATTTGCTTCATTCCTTCCTTCCTTATTTCCTTTTTTCATTCCTTCATTCCTTCCTTCTTCTTTCCTTCCTTATTTCCTTCCTACTTTCATTCCTTCTTTCCTTCCTTCCTTATTTGATTCCTCCATTCCTTCCTTCCTTATTTCCTTCCTTCTTTCATTCCTTCCTTCTTTCATTCATCCATTCCTTCCTTCCTTCCTTCTTTCCTACCTTATTTCTTTCCTTCCTCAATTCCTTCCTTCCTTCTTATTTCCTTCCTTCCTTCCTTCCTTCCTTACACCCCTCACTCTTTCTCTCCGTTCCTGTCTTTATCTACCCGATTAACTGTGAAAATAACCTCAGAACAGAAGGTCAAGTGACTGTTTTTTTGCTTCTCTGCACCCTTCATTTTTTTATTTAAGGTCCAGAGCGATAGAGTGCTCCGAGGTGGCCTAGCATGAAATTGTAATGCCGTGATAAACAATAGGCTCTACGTTACACAGATGCAGTGTGTGTGGGTTTCGGGTATGTGATGCGTCATTTCACAAAGGCTCACACCAACCCTGCAATCGTGTGCGCATATTGATTCAGTGCCGGATGTTTGGAATAAAATGCATATGAACTGTGGTTTTGTGCATGTCTGTTATTTTTATTGTTTCAAAAAACAAAAACACAAACAGTATTATAACATCCAAACCCAACAACTTATATCCTCCTGTTCGATGTGAACTCATTAATTTTCCAAGTGAGCTGCATGGCGACTTCGGGGGAAATGAGCTACAGGCGACAAGATGCTGGCGTGTCCAGCGAAGTGCGTAAGTTGAGAAAAGTTTTATTTTATGCAAATGGCAGCGATTACCAATGGGAATGAAGACAGCAGGACTCGTGTCTTCTGCCAAGAGAATGATGTTGTCAAGGTTCAGCAAGATGCAAGAGAAGTTAATCTTCGCTGTGAGCAATAAGTCTCTGATTGTGGACAATGAATTATAGTGGAAAAAAGAATCTGAGAAATATTGCATGTATTGTGTGCGAGTACCACACATATTGTGGCCCCACTATTTACCTTTTTAATTACTGACATAATTCTGAAATTCAATGAAGCTCAATTCTAAAAAACTTGCCTTCACATCCTTTTAGGAAAAGACTCCTTTACCAACTTTACACTGTAGGCTAATCAGCAAAAATAATCAATAAAGCAAAATTCCACTTGGATGCAATTGTGTAAAATGTTATTGCATAATTTCTGTGACATTACTGACATATATAGAAGTGCAATTTGTTTGTAAAAGCTGCCAGAATGAGCCAGGAATAAAAATATGGAGTGGTTTTGACCCACAATATTCGTTTTTAACCGGTCAGTGTTCTGCTAGCATACATTAAAATGCTCAATATATTCCATAAGGACATATACACAGTATTTACAGTGTATACAGAGTGCATGTATTTATGTGTATAGGCTATATATAAAATACTTATAATAAATGATACAGCTAAAAAATGAACTCTTAATACCGGGTTTTTACAATCTTAAAATCATTTGATGGGCTCTCGGTGTCAGGCCTTTGTTCTTCAGCCCTAAGCGCTCCCTTTTATTTAATAAAAAAAATATTAGTTCCGCTTGTATTGTGAACTAAAACCATAACCAAATTTCATAATTTTCAACACCGCCTCCATTCCAGGAGGAGTGACTCTGTAGTGGAATTTATTAGGCGTGATTTGATTGGCCCGTCGCTAATCCCTCGTCACAGCGAAATCACATTCCATTGGACATTGTCCCTGTCAATCAGACTGTGTTTGCCCGCCCACCCGTGGCGCCGAATAAGGCAGAGAGTGTGTGTGTGAGAGTGTGTATGTGTGTGTCAGAAGCCCGGACGGCTCGCGCTCATCATCCCGCACTGGAGTCACGCGCGCTCGGCTGAGACATGACCAGAGTCCCGCGAACATGGAGCAGTTAAAAGCCATCGTTCCTGTTCTGTGGATATTATTGCTCAACAGAAACGAGGAGTCCCGTGCAGAGGAAGGTATGCATCATCTTTAAAACTGTTCAGATGCCAGGTGAATGTGTTCGTCCAAACGGGAAGTGTGTAACTCACTGCAGGTGTGTGTGTGTGCGTGCGTGCGTGCGCGCGTGTGTGTGTGTGTGTGTGTGCGTGCGTTTGTGTGCGTGTGTGTGTGCGCGCGCTTTCATATTCCTGCGATGCAAAGTAAAGTTAATAAGCAGAGAAAGAAAGGACCGGCGCTTTGAATGATGAGAAATCAGATTCACAAGCTTTTGAAAGCAAGCAATCCGCTACAGGACGCTGTTGACGACAGGCTGCAACAATCTGTCGTTTAAGGGGAAATGTTACATGTTCATATGCGAAATAATAAAGGGTTGAGAATGATTGAACATGGTTACATTTATTCTCACAGGATGGTACTAAAACACTAAATTATGATTGTTTTGTATTAAAAAAATGTCAATATACACACTTTTTAATATTATAATATGGAGATTAAAATGACAAGATGGATCATCTTTTTTTGATAATCTTACATTTTTTTTGTTTGTCATTTTAAACTGTTTTTCTTTATGTCTGTATTGTCATTTTATGTTTTCATCCTTCTTTAAAATGACAAGATGGAGAAAAACTGATTTTTTTGATAATCTTAATGTTTTTTTTGTTTGTCACTTTAAGTTTTTTCTTTATCTGTAGTCATTTTATGTTTCATTTTTCTTTGTCCTGTCATTTTAATCTTCTTATTGTAATACTACAAAAGCAGGTTTGTGTTGCACTGGATTGAGACTCTGTTCTCCGGATCGTTGGACAGTCGGGAAAAGCTTCATCAGTTGTGATGCATTAGCTCAGGTGAGGTCAACTATCGTCCTAATGAGAGGAGAGGACAGATAATAGTGGCGTCCCTTCAGGCTCAAGCCCAGCTGAGCACACACACACACACACACACACACACACACACACACACACACACACACCTCTGCCAGCCTCGTCCTCTGCTGGAATGCTGGTCGGCTGGATTACAATCGTTGCCTTAATGAATGTTTTGACAGCGATTAATTGCAGTGGAAGCGATGTGTTCTGAAAGGCTTGCGTGGCAGCGGTGAGATATGAAGGTTTGTGATTGAGCTGAATATGTTCTCACTGTACGAGAAGCTCTTTGTCCACGATTGCGTCCCAGTCCTGCTGCGCGCTTCTCTTTGTGTGCAGCATCTCTCTCTTCTCTCTCTTCTCTGTGTTCTGTCTGTCAGCCGGGGTTCAGGCCGGATCGAGCTCTTGTTGGTGCAAGTTATACTAAGACTTCACCTAAAAATGAAAATGGTCTTATTTACTCGCCCTCATGCCCTTTCCAAACTCATATATATATATATATATATATATATATATATATATATATATATATATATATATATATATATATATATATATATACACACACACACACACACACATACATTTGCATGCATGATATTTGAGTTGTTCAAATGTTTGGTGTCAGTCAATATGATTTAATTTTTAGAAACTAATACTTATATTACTAATACTAATACTTGTTGCCTTTGGCTTGCTCAGTTGGGGATATTCAAACGAATTAACCAATCATACCATTGATCAGCTTTACCAAACTTGGATGTCTTTTTTTTTCCAGTAATAAACAAACATTAAGTTGTTTTGATTGATACTGTGAAGCAGCTTTGATACAATCTGTATTGTGAAAAGCGCTATATAAATATATTTGACTTGACTTGACTTTCATTCAGCAAGAATGCATTAAATTGATCAATATTGACCATTACAAATTAATTCTATTTCAAATAAATGCTGCTCTGTTGATATATCTATTCATCAAAAAATCTTTAAAAATAGAATGTATGACAGTTTCCACAAATATCTGAAGCTGTGTTCAACACTGATAATAATCATAAATGTTTGTTGAGCATCAGATCCTCATATTAGAGTGATTTCTGAAGGATCATGTGACACTGAAGACTGGAGTAATGATGCTGAACATTCAGCTTTGATCACAGGAATAAATTACACTTTACTGTATATTCACATAGAGAACAGCTGATTTACACTGGAGTAATATTACACTGTTTTACTGTATTTTTGATCAAATAAATGCAGCTTTGGTGAGACTTCTTTCAACAACATAAAATACTGGTATTGACCCCAAACTATGGTAGTGTGTGTTGTGTGGCAACCGTTCTCTCCATCCGTCAGTTTCCTCACACACGCTTGGATCCCGTCACTCCGACTCCTCATGCTAACACACCTCGGCATCTCATTGTGGGCTTATTTGCTGTGTTTGAGTGTTCCTTCAGCCAGTGTGAGGACACACACCGAAAGCTTTATACGCCTGTCATCTCTGTGCTGGCGTCCATCAACTCTCTGCCACACTCGCCGGCACGCAGTCGTGCTTCCCAACGGGTGTGTTATCAATATATTTATCCATTCAAACAAAGACCAGTTTGCATGGAGACTCATACCTTAATAAAATACTTAATATATAAACAATATAATACTTAATAAAAGCATGTTTATTATAGTCTCAGCGAGGGCTGTAACAATATATCGCAATACACAAATGCAACAATATGTACTGTGGACAGTTCACCCAAAATAAAAATGAGAAAAAATTCAAGTTTTCAAAGGTTTAGTGTCAGTACTACATTAAACTACTATATATAATGTATAATAATGCAATGAGGGAATATTTGTGTGTCCTGATAATGCCAAATGTCTTGTTACCAGTAAAAAGTGGCCTACATTATTTTAAATATATCGAATCAGGGACAGATCAAGCATATTAGTCTGTATATAATTCTGTATTTTCAGCTTCAGAATCATGAATATGTGTATTCTGGCGTCTCTATTGTCCTGTGCTTTGGGTTTCCAGCACCAAGTCTATGCATTTACACACACAATGTAAAACCAAATTTAGCAAATTTATCAACAGTAAATTTGTGTTCACCTTTTACCATGTGTGTTGGAGTATGGCAGTAATATGGTCTGGTGAGTTCAGTATCGCGCCGCTACACGAGGGTCTCGTTACACCCAGTCTCCGCTAATGATGACGGGTTTGAGCGTCAGGATCTGTGCTGGCCGTCCCTTCACTTGCTGAAGCTGAGCAGGGAAGGTCAGAGAGATTTGTGAGGTTGGCAGGCGTAACAGGGACATTTAGTGGGCCGTTGTGAAGTGTGGACTCACAGTGAGCCAGAAGGAAAGTGAAACGATGAGGGCTGGAGACAGGAGACGGCCGAGTCCCAAAGCAGAAACTCTGACTCTGGAGGCGTGTGTGGAGGTGGAAGGACAGCGAGGCATTTCTGAATGTTTGCGTGATCAAACTTGCTGAAACGTGACCTCATAAGGGATCGATGTGGAGCGCACTATATAGGGAACGACTCGTGCTTCATGCAAATGTTGCAATATGTTGATAATTGGCATAAAAAAACACTAGTCTTTTTTAAAATATTTTAAGCTATTTTAAGTATTTTTGCTCATACTGAGGGTTATTTTCCCTGAGCTTGTCGTAATGCATTCTGGGTTCACATTATTATTGAAGGGTGCATTAAATTTGGTCAAAATAAAGTTTTTTCAATGTGCAATAAGCAGTTTTCTGTGACTGTGCGAGACTTAAGTAAACCACATGAAGAATAACAAAGTGTAAATAAATTACGGTAAAGTACGGTAATAAATTAAAATCTGATAAGTAACAGCTTGCAATATCAATCTAATATACCAATCTATAACAGTAATATATCAATATAACAGACATGGTTTCAAGTATCTATACATCAACACAAGAACATGAAGTAATATCAGACGACTTAAGCCAGATATTTTAATCAAATCTGCAAATTTGTTTGAAGATCTAAATTAGAGATCAGTTATTATGATAAAAGATCTGGCGTCTGTCAAATCATCTCAGGCGTATGAAGAACGGAAAGTGATATTAAATACACCTTATTAATGATGCGAACTATACACAGGCGAGCAGATAAACCAAGAATATAAAGGCCAATAGAAAACCTTTATAAAGAAAACACGTAACCATTGCGTTCAAATTCTTGGCTCTGTGTATATGCATCATCAATTATGTTTCAGTACATTTTCTCTTTGTGTTTTAGAACGTCCTGCTATTTTTAGTGTTTGAAATACTGCTGTATATGGATCACAAGTGCCTAAAACTAGCATTTTGTTCACATTTTTTAGTTTTTCTGATTTGAGAGGTGATCTGAATATTGGTGTTTTGAATGTTTTGAAAGCTATGGAAGATTGACCGTCCTGGTGTTTTGTCCTCCAGGACTCCGCTATATGAATAGCCATGATTATCCGGTGTGGATGTCACTGGAGAATCTTTACATTCAGCACTACTTGAACTCTGGTAATTATGCTTGATAGGTTTCATTATTGACGAGTCCCGTATGGAGTGCATCGGTGCGGATCGATGCGGCGTTCAGCGTCTGGAGAGGAGGGTCTCTGGGATTCATCTTTATCCCGGTGAGGACAGGTTTCTGCTTGATCTGCAGGAATATCCCTGGAGACAGAGGCGTTTCTGGGCCTGTTTTATGAAAACGATGGATGTTTTATTACCAGGAGAATATTAATGTTTCTGGAATGCGATGCCGCTTCATAAAGGCGACAAATAAAACATGCTTTTTTATTTTTCAGTGTTGTGTGAACAACCAGATCGTCCTTCCAACTGCATTGTCGCATTTATCTTTTCACATGGTTGTAATGCGTCAGACAGAATGTGCTGTTTATACACCTGACCGCTTTTGTTAGATGTTCAACTTGCTTGTGTTGCTGTTTGAGCATGAAGAAGCTCCAGTTCTTCTCTATATCGGTGTCAGTGTTTCTGAACTCCTGAAACGCCTCCATTGTAGTCTTGAGTTTCTACCGGGAACGAACGCGTCACAATATTCCTCATTATAATAATTCATACGCAGAATAAAGGGGCGGGGCCTGGTTGAGTTAGTCAGTAGTGTGTTAAACTGGCGGTTATGGAAAGGGGCGGGACATTTCCCAAACACACTCGAAGCGCTCGACCAATCACAACACACTGCTCCAGCCGACCAATCAGAGCACAGTGTGCTTTTCAGAAGGAGGGGCTTCATAGAGACGGGAAGTAAACAGAGCGTTACTGACAGACTGGGAAGAGAGGAGATGGAGAAAAAAAAGTGTTTCCTTTGAGTTTTCCGCGTACAGACGACACCATTGTTAAGATGATCCCCATTCACACGGATTTGCGAAAACTATTAAAAACGCTGCATTCTGCTGCCAGGCCACTAGATGGCGATGGAACACTATAGGCTGAACACGTAATACGCATGTGCATGATGTCATCGTCTTCAGAGATTTGCTGTTTACACAGCCTCTGAGTGCAAGTTTTTGAAAACGATCTCCGTTTACACGACCGCGTTTTCAACTAAAAACGTAAGGCGACTTATGCGTTTTGGCTGTTCGTTTACATGACAACGGCGTTTTGGGCGCCTGAAAACACAAACTTTTGAAAACGGGTTTCAAATTGCAAGTTTTTGAAAACAGTCTCCGTGTAAACAACAAAAACGTGAATCTCTGAAGACGATGACATCATGCACATGCGTATTACGTGTTCAGCCTATAGTGTTTCATCGCCATCTAGTGGCCTGGCAGCAGAATGCAGCGTTTGTAATAGTTTTCGCAGATTCGTGTGAAAGGGGATCATTTTGACAATGGTGTCGTCTGTACGCGGAAAACTCAAAGGAAAAACGTCTCTGTTTCAAGCATATCGTTGTGGTGTAAACGCACCCTTTGAAACCCGTTTCAAAATCTTGCGTTTTCAGGCACCCAAAACGCCATTGTTTTACGTTTTTAGTTGAAAACGGTGTCGTGTAAACAGCCCCTCAATACGGGCTCTAGACGAGCTTTTCCTCTGTGAACATGGACTGTTTGTTCTCATGTTTTCTTAATGTGGTTCAGTAGCTTGATTGTAATATGGATATTAGGGATGTTGAGGAGGAAAGGTTTGCTCACATGCAGATGTGGCCTTACGTAAGACTCAGACCTACGGCTCTTTTAAAGGTTTAATGAATACGACAAACGAGCAGTTGGGAATAAATGTTGCCTTTCTCTGGCTGTGCAACTATTTGTGAGCTTCTTCATTTTCTAATGTAGAGATTTTAAAGCAGGACACACTTTTATCTAGGGATGTTTTTATTGATTTAGGGACATCATTTGTCCCGCCAGATCTGATCTAACGAAAGCCGATGGCTGACATGAAGAGTTTGCATATGTTTTCCCGTTAAACTCATTTAGTGTGGCATTCAAAGTATTGATTGAATAACTTTTTGACACTAAAAATTATGAAAATGGAACAGGTAGATTTTTATTTTTTAGTTTCATTTAAATGTGGGATTTATGCATTCTGTGGTATCTTCATGTATACAAATATAATTCAAAATCTAAAACAAAATGAACACTAAATAATAGTTTTCTAATGTTTGTAAATGAGTTATAGTTATGTTTTTTGGAGAAATATGTATTTCGTCACACCATATGACAGTTTCAGTTGTTAAAGTAAAAAATAATAATGAATTATGAAATAATGTTGGTGCAATGCAAAAGTGTTCACCCCTGTTAAAGTTAAGGCCAGTTTCAGCCTCCGCTTAATCATTTACATGTACAATGATTTACATTAACTCCTGAATTGCAGTACCAAAGTAATACAGTATGAAACAATATTTGTTTAGCAGAATGAGTTGTTTAGCAATAGACAACCAATCATAAAGTGCCTCAGTGCTTACCTCATTGAATATTCATGAGCTGTGTACACTTGCAAAAACGATCTCATGCTGTGTGTTTAGTTTTGAGCATCTAAAGAAACGGATGCCAAACCAGTTAACTGGAGTGATGAAAAGCTGGTATGATTAAGATGATTTAAGACAACCAGAGAGAGGTGATATTTGGATATTCCCACAAACTTTAGCGTGCTGTAAGTTGTCCAATCAATGCTTTAACCTCATAAATATTCAAATGAGCTAACCCACGATTAGCAGAACCTAGATAATTTCAAGTTTGTCACAGTACATCAGTGTTTCACTGTTGCTTATGCGGTTTTTTTATTGGAGGTAATGCATTTTTGATGTCAAGAAAATCTTTCTGTCGATACATCAGTGGTGGATTCAGTCCCAAAGCTCATAACAAAAGCCACGGGCAACATCTACATAAAGTGCCCAGTAGTCATCATTTTATCCCTTAAAACTCATCTTTGATCACCAAAATGACATATTTAAACATTTTTCCTGTGAAATAAATTTCTTCATGTCTTAAAATATCTTGAATGTAACCTGACACCTTGCCTCATTTAGTATGTGTGGTTTTATGAAGATGCAAATAGAGCCCCGCCTCCACTCACTCGCTCAGCTCAGAGATCCACTGGTTGACGATCACACGTTGATCTGATTGGTTACAAGGTCGTTTGTGACGTCAGAAACACCAGCGATTTCAAACCGTGTTTTTGAGACTGTCTTTGGTTCACTGCAGTTTTAAGCAGGAAATACTCAGCAATGCTGTCGACTTATGAACTTACACACGGTGTGTCTTAAAGCGTATTAAACACACCACATAGACACATAAACAAGCTGGATCTTCACCACAGGGGGACGTTAAACTTTAATGTTTCGTTCAGCATCCTCACAGCACCGTCGCTCGACTTCAAGGGTTTTATATTTGAGCCAGCTGATGTGTAGAGTGGATTGTAAGTATCATCGAGGGATTTTTACTCCGTTTGGATGTGTCTCCCAGCGTGACACGGGCTCTTCGACAGCGCCGTTTGGCCCCTTCGGTCCCTCAGATCCCCGTGAAGGTGATGTGCAAAACCCCATTAATCTTTTGAAGAGGCATTTGACCTTTGAAACTCATTAAGCGCTGCACCCGCACAGATGCCGGATATGAGCCGGATATGAGCCGTGTCCTTCTCCCTCTTTATCAGCGCGAGACGGGAACATGTTCTCTCGGCTTCCCTCACCGGTGGAGGCTTTGACCAGTGACCTGGAAAATCACCCGACCTTTATGCGTGGTTTCCCGCTGATGAATAAATTCATAAATGTATGCTCTGGCATGAAGGCTTTACTCGGCCTCCCCGGAGCCGTGGGTTTAGGAAAACATTAGTTCTGGGATTGCTCTCGCTCCCAGTGCTGGGAAAACCATCTGTGTCTTGGACTTGGAGTTGGACTTGGAGTTGGACTTGGAGTTGGACTTGGAGTTGGAGTTGGACTTGGAGTTGGACTTGGAGTTGGACTTGGAGTTGGACTTGGAGTTGGACTTGGAGTTGGACTTGGAGTTGGACTTGGAGTTGGACTTGGAGTTGGACTTGGAGTTGGACTTGGAGTTGGACTTGGAGTTGGACTTGGAGTTGGACTTGGAGTTGGACTTGGAGTTGGACTTGGAGTTGGACTTGGACTTGGACTTGGACTTGGACTTGGACTTGGACTTGGACTTGGCTGATGGTTGCAAGTTGCAGGCGTGGCGTAGTGGTTTAGTGCGTGCGCTTGGAGTTGTGCTGATCATTTGAGAGACTTGATGAAGGATCTGCAAAAATACGGTTTCAAAATCCAACAGGTTCTTGTTCTTGTACGGGTTGTTGAATTAGAATTTGAGTTACGTTTTAATTTGATACATCATCTTAACTAATTAAAATTAAAGCATCACTAAACTCATTAAGTGTTGTTTTAGTATTATTCATATAATTATTCCTTTTTTATAATTTCTGTTTTTATTTTATGTACTTAACTAAAAGCAAAAAAAATACATTTAGAACATTATTTCAGTTTGTTAAATTCATTTTAATACTTTAACAGTTTATTTTTTTTATGTAAAGTTTATCATCTGAAATTCATATTTAATTATTTCAGCTTTATTTCAATAAAAAAAACTTTTCTCAATAGTTAACAGTAACAACACTGCTTATCAACTAGTTTAATGGACGAATGGTCAGCTTGTTGTTACCATCTCTAATGATGCCATCTCTAATTCATGTTTTGCTTTTGATTTGTTGTTTTGTTATCGAGTGAAGTCACCTTTATTTTTAAAGCACCATATTCAATAGAAATTGTCAAAGCAGTTTCACAGTAATAAACAGGAAAAGTAACATAATTAATGATGCAAACTTCATTAAATGTCTGATCTGGTTTTCTCTCCATCATTCCCTGCCATCTTAAAGTAAAAAGTGGGAAAAGGCCAATATAAAAATAATGTAAGTGATGTCGAAGTATTTTAGAGATGAGTGTAAGTGCACGCCTGTGTGTTGCTGTGTGTGTGTGTGTGTGTGTCCTGCAATCCCACAGGCAAACGAGCTGGAGCTGCGGCTGAACCTGTACGGCGGAATCGCAATCAGTGTGTGTGTGTGTGTGTGTGCTCTGATTGCAATCAAAACAACTGAGGGTGGTCTGCTTTCACAGTACAAGTGTGTGTGTGTGTGTGTGTGAGCTTTGCACTAAACTGTTAACCTCAGATTTAACCTTTTGAGCATATATTGTCCAGCTTGAAAGAGAAAACGTACCTGAATGTTTTTATGGTGGAGCGTTTCTGTAATATCACGACTGGATCTTCATCTGGGAGCATATAAATCCTGGCACGCTTGGAATGGATACGCTATAGAGATAACCGCTTGATTTATCGGCTTTTTACTCTTGTTAAGATGCGCAGACGTGCGCTGTGATTGCTTTTCCAGTGTTTCGAAGGCTTCACGTTCTGTTTCTCAGGGTTTATTACTGTGGAGGTTTGGATGTAGAGCTGCAACAACTAATCGAATGATTTCATCATGAAAATGGCTGACAATGAATATCATTTACATTATTTTTCTGTGCTCTTTTATTTATTTTTTAAGCAATAACTGTTATATCAAGGAAATTCTTGTGTACAATGACATGACTGAAACTCCCCGTTTCCTAACATAACAGAGACACACCTGGACATGTTCTGTAGATGTTATATAAGTGGTGGATTGTAATCACAACACAATTCTGCTCAGTCACGGAGTCTACTACTTGTAAATAAAAAAAAAAAAAATAAAAAAACTCCAGTCTCCAGATTGCATTTGAGTCTCTCATGATTATTATGACGTCTTACCTTTTCCAAGACATTTCTGAGATGCTGCCATTATATTAATCAGCGTTACCCGGGTAGAACAGACCTGCAAAGGTTCAAATAAACTGAGAACCATCATTTAACTTAGGTGTATTTGAGATTCTTGGAAAAATGTACATGTACAACTTTGTTGTTAGGCTGCTTTTTCTGATTATGACGGTCACGTTTGTCGTGGACATCATTACTCGTGTCACATGATCCTTCAGAAATCACTCTAATATGATGATTTGATGCTCAACAAACATTTATGATTATTATCAGTGTTGAAAACGGTTTTCAGGATTCTTTGAAGAATAGAAAGTTCAAAAGAACAGCACTTATTTGTAACAGTGTAAAAGTCCTTACTGTCAATCAATATTGATCAATTTATCGCATCTTTCTTGAATAAAAGTATTCCAAAAAGAGAAAGAAACTTGACCCCCAGACGTTTAAATGGTAAAGTGCATTGCTGTGTGTGTGTGTGTGTGTGTGTGTGTGTGTGTGTGTGTGTGTGTGTGTGTGTGTGTGGTGATGTAATGTGTGGTCAGATGGTCAGTTGGTCTCCAGATGGAGGCTCACCGGAAGTGCCAGTTCCTCTCTATCCACTTTCGAGTACACACACACACACACACACACACACACACACACACACACACACACACACACACACACACACGTTAATGGCTGTGTGTGTGTGTTTGACAGTGTCACCCTTTATTTCTCCTTGTCTCTGAGGTAATTGTAGATTACTTTAGCACTCATTGAAGGTCAGATCAAGGACGATTTAGCAGACAGAGTCTAAATGAGAAGAAATAGGATTCACCTGGCTGTGTGTGTGTGTGTGTGTGTGTGTGTTTCTGACTCAGCGTGCTGCTCATCCAGTGTGTGTGGAGATCGGTCAATGACTGGTGTTGTGTTGGCCTTGTGTCTTTGGTCAGATGGAGAATGACTCCAGTACAGCCATTGATTCAGTCTCTCTCTCGCTCTCACTCGTTCTCTCATACGACCGTCTCTAACTGCTGAAACACAACATACATGTGAATCTTCTGAAGCCGTACGATAACTTAATAGGCTGAACTGAAACTTATGCTGAAAGTCTCCTCAGATCTCATTCAATCCAGTTACCTTATGGCACATACGTCACATCGACTGCTTGGCCTGTAGTATATACTTATAAACCTGCTGTTTTCTTGATGTTTTCTTACGTAAGCAACTTTTGTAAAGTATATACACTACCAAGCCTTTGAACAGTAGTGTATATTACTCCTCAAGTAGCAAAGGTGCAAATCAATGTAACAAATGCCAACCTGAAGGCAGTGCATAAAAGCACAGTGAATCCTTAAAGATGTTGGGAATTATTGGTTACTGTATTAGGCCATATTCGTAATGGTGGCGGTAGAGAATTATTGAGTGGTGTGTTTCACGCTTGTCAGAATGTAGCGTCTCAGTTTATAGTTCAGTATTTGAGAGTTGTTTTTATCATTCTGATGAATCAAAGCTCAAGTAATTCTGAGCTGAATCTCCCAAATCCTCCAATACAACTGAAGCAAAGCCCATCTAATGTCTTTGCACAAATAAAGCATAGCAGATGTATATTATAAGTGACAGCGTACCGTTGCATTACTCCGCAATCCCTGCAGTGAATCCCAAAGCTAAGATGTGTTGAGAATAATCAGTGATATTTGTTAAAGCAAGCATCACTTTTATGATTGATTTTTTTTTTTCATAAACAGACCATATTATGCCCTTGATGTTTCAGGCTCTACTAGAACAGGTTTTCCTGCTTGAATGTTGATTATTCTCCTCATATTCTCCATTGTTGCGGCTCCTCTCTTCCCAGTCTGTCAGTAACGCTCTGTTTACTTCCTGTCTCTATGAAGCCCCTCCTTCTGAAAAGCACACTGTGCTCTGATTGGTCGGCTGGAGCAGTGTGTTGTGATTGGTCGAGCGCTTTGAGTGTGTTTGAGAAATGTCCCGCCCCTTTCCATAACCGCCAGTTTAACACACTACTGACTAACTCAACCAGGCCCCGCCCCTTTATTCTGCGTATGAATTATTATAATGAGGAATATTGTGACGTGTTCGTTCCCGGAAGAAACTCAAGACTACAATGGAGGCGTTTCAGGAGTTCAGGAACACTGACACTGATATAGAGAAGAACTGGAGCTTTGCAGAGATTTTTGATGCTCAAACAGCAACATTACACACTAAACACAGGTGAAGTGAATAATGCCTCGTATTTTGCAACTTGAAAATCCCAACTTTTTCCCCCCGACTTTACATCCTAGAAACTAACAAGCAACACGCTCTTAACCACCCAGATCAGCCAATAGCAGCCGCTCAGCAATGTGTTGTAAACCACTGCGAACATCTTGGCAAATGCATAGAAATTATTTTTAACAACGCACTAGCGGTGTCTTTTGCTCAGACACGACTTGTTCTTCAGAAGTTCTAGTGTCATTATGTAACTTCACTTAGTGATGTGCTTACAGTACATGTGCCTTTAGCTTCATTGACACAGTCTCTGATCGTACATGCGGCTTCGCTCTGTTAGCCGGTCGAGAGAGTGCAGAAGTGATGAAAGATTCAGAGCTGTTCTGTGGGCTGTGCAAGCTTGAGCAGAGCATACTGTTAAATAGAGCAGCGGTGTAAAGCCGGAGAGCTGCAAGATTAATCGGTAAAAGATGAACATCTCGATTCAAACAATGATTTGGCTCTGTCTATTAAACATTTTTCAAGGATGATCACAGCGACTCAGATCTGTGTTCTGACCCAGAGAGATCAGATGTCATGAAACCGCTTCACAAACAGTCTTTTCAATCACATAGTATCATTATTTCTGTCTTACAATCATTCAAATGATCTCAGAAGTACTGCGATAAAAGTTTATAATTCAGATATAAACACTGATATCTACGGTAGCGATCAAAATAGAATAAATCACCTTTTGAAAGTAGCTTGACGCTTCAAATAAAGATTGTATCAATTGCATCGGTGTATTTGAATCTCTTGAATGAACGATTCAATGACATTCAAAAATACTGATTCTTCCAGTAATGAAACAAGTGAAGTCTTTATGAGTGAGTCGTTGAATCATTCACTCAACCTGATTAATAAAAAATAAAAAAATTTTTTTTTAGATTTGATAAATAGACTCAGCAATTAACATTTTCCCTGAGGCCAGGATATTTCTTATTTCAATGGGAGCGTCAAATATTTAAAAATGTTGACTTTCACACTGAGAACTTGCTGTTGTTTTTCCGAACGCAAGGAGCTGAAAAATGTTAAACTTTGTGTAAAACGCAGCGCTCATCACTGTCAGTTTATACATCCAATCCCAGTGGAGGAGGGGCGGGACTAATACCACACCGACCAACCGCCACATTCTGCTTGTGCAACAGACGACAACAAGCACAACAACAGAACTAAAAGCCAAAGCAAACACTTCACATTATATCGACATTTTCATATTCAGAAACAAACTACCTTTGAAATCAGAGACTAGTAACACTTCCGCTGATATTCTGTCTCATAGAGACTGAAAGATGGACTGTCCTATTTCTTCATGGTGATTTCTGAATCGGACATGAGCGTGTGAAGACTCTGCTTAGTGCCACGCCACTTTTTGACATTCCAAACTTGTCTGAGCTGTCGTGTTCAAATGCCTCCATCTGCAGGCCGGCTGCTCGGAAACTAGCAGCGCCGCATTTGCATTTTAATTTGCATTCAATCACGGCTGTGAGAGTGTGTGTTTATGTGCGTGTTTGCATTTATGGGGTCTTCTGAAAATTGCCTGGTGTTTTTCTGTTTTCCTCCTTTTTATTATAGAAGCTCTACGAACCTTAAATTTCAATCTGTCCATTCAGGTTGAATGTAGGAGACCCTACTATCATAAACTCACAGTCTGTATCTTTCTTTCTCTTTCCATACACAGATTTCATTAGGAATGAGATCTTGGACAGCAGTTCAGCAGAATTTATTATTTGATTTCTAACACCCACTCACACTGACAAATTTAACATGTTTTCCTTGATTACTAACACACAAAATATGATTCTGTTGGCCTGAAATCAAAAACCATTACTATAGTAATCAAAACAGACGCAGTGTACATGAAGCACACATTTAGATGGTTCAATATTTTAGCATAATTTATATACTTGCATTCATTTAGTAATAATTTGAATTGGCAGTATTTATTTTTTGTTTTAGTAATCTAGTAAACAAAACAAAACCAGAGTCAGAAGTTATCAATTATTTGAGCTGTAATGATTTTTAAATGAAAAAATTAAAATCGTACTCCTTTCCAATCAGGCCGGTCTGTTCTAACGGGGCCAGATGAGAAATGAATCTCTTTAATATACTGAAAGAAAGGACCTCACAACTTCCAGAACGTATTTGAACACTTCTTGAGGGAAAGTTCTATCTTTTCTAACTAAAATACACATTTTTCTACTTCGTTTACTCACCACATAATTTTTTTGTCAAACAGATAAGAGTAATACATCATTCCAAACTGTAAAGGACTACTTTTATTTGTGTACACTCACAATAACAACAAAAACGTGCTTTTATAAAATAAAGACCAACAGGATAAGCTTTCTTTCGTCTCAGTCTCCGTGACCTGCACTGCAACCCTCACATTAATGAACCGAAACTCAGCGATTTTCCTCACAGACACTAGGGCTGTCACTTTTGAGAAAAATCTAATTCGAACGGAAATCAAATACCAAGCAATGTATTCGAATATATTCAAATATCTACGAAACTAAAAGGACTGCGCATGTGCAATGACGTATTACGCACGGAGCGAGCTGTTCTTCCTGTTGAATAGTGTCATAAATGAGTGTTCCGTTATTAAAAAATTCTCATTTCACTCAGCGTCTGTGAAGTGAAGCAGGACAACGTCCCACCAGTGCTTGTTTCAGATTATCATCCACGGACGACTGGTTTTGGGCGCAGGGTTTTACTGCGTGATCAATATAAGCAGGCAAGCAGCACGGCAAATCATGCTCATCGTCTCCAAATCATGACCAGAGACGGATAAATATCAAGTCTGCCGTTTAAAACAAATAAAGAACCAATAGAGGAGAATAGTTATGCGCGAACAGCGGCATATTCGAGCGCATGTCAAAAATTCAATTCCGATTTGAATCTTGTGACATATAACGCGCACATTACTTTATGTATCGTTCATGTTCGGATTCATCAATCGGATTGTCCATTTCCAGACACTACTTTTTAGATAAATTGGGGTCGTAATTGTCCGCTCAGGCTGGCCGTTCTGTGTTGTCTTCCATTTTCAAAACAGGGTGGCTATTGGCTATTATTCGCTTGATTTGGTCATGAGCTTACGCTACAATACCTTTTAGAGTGCCCGCTACTGGATGAGATGGCAAACAATAAAATAAAAAACAAACTGTCTAATCATAGACTGTAAAAAATGCGCTAAACATGGCACTTTAAAAACCGGTTAGTTTATTTATAGTTCGATTACGGATATTTCACGTCATGTTCGAATGCATATTCGAATATCGAATAAAAAGTGACAGCCCTAACAGACATGAGAAACATACCTTGAAATGTATTTTTAAACGAACCAATTCGAACAGAAAACAATTACTCTATTTATTTCATCCGTATAAAAGGTGGGTTTCTCTCTATTGGCGTGTTCACTATACTGCGAGATCTGTGCAGCCGACACTGACTCGGAAAACACTAGTTTATTAAATAATTCAAATGTCTCCTTGCTATTTTTCCCAACACATTCATAATCATTACTTTTGCCAGTGCTTTGCTGCAAGCTTTGGGTGCACTTGAGCACGGAATAGGCATATACAGTATATATTTAGCCCCCCGCATATTTGAGTAATTAAATTTAATATAAATGTCGACATTAGTCAACTAAGGGCTTAAACAAAAGACTAGAGAAATCTTTATTTGGGATTAGCGCTAATATTCCCTCTTCCCAGTCTGTAGTATCACATGTACTCCTGACTCTCTCCTCTTTATTCCGCTCATAAGGCTCTAGTCGTAGACTAAGGAGAGCGCTGGGCTTCAGACTCGCTGGATGATTGGCAGAGGAGAAATGGAGAGAGAGACCCTCTCCCTGAGCTGTGATTAAAGTCCCTGAGATCTGTCCATTAGTGCACGGGCTTCTTCAGAGAATGTGTGGGCTGCTGGATATTGGGGTGCCACAGGAACCGGGGTTAAGACCTTTTCCTTTTCACTTTATGTGATGCCTGTCACATTTTTCATTTCAGCCTCCTAAATGGTCTCGCCTTCCTCTTTCCCTCCAACCTGAGATTTAAATGTGAGCAATATTTCTGTTCCTCTACACTAAATAAGAAGGAATTGACCCTCTCCTTGGCTAAATTACTCATCAAAAGCACAATCTTTTAACAGCGTTGAGTGTTGAATGGGTCTCTTAGATCATATTTCCCATGCCATCGTTGATTAACGTTTCCTTTGAGGTAAACGAGTTTGGCAGATCATTTCCTCACCACTAGAAAATACGTTCGTTGGGAAACCATTTATGGTACATGGTGAAAAGCTCCGCCGTTAGGTCTAGTGATGAACCGCAATGTTCTGGACCCTTTCTGCTTTCCTCATGAGCCTCAGGTGGTTTTGATTGGAAGCACTCGCTTCGATGAGCTTGAAATTGATGCGAGGTCTTCCAGTGATGACCTTTTCTTTGCCAAAGGCAAGAGTCAATACAACACATCTGGGGAAGTCAATGAACTTTGACCTGGTTGAGGGTAAAAAATCAAACGAGCATTTTGATTGCAAGCTTGGTTAAATGATCAGAATGGAGATTTATCAACACTAGTTTCCCGAAGGCTGTGGCTAAAATCACATACTCAGAGTAGGGTCTTACTTTGAATAAAAAGCCTACTTTGCGTTTTGCGTATGTTCTATACAGTATGAATGCGTGTAGTATGGATGCACATCGTCATGTTGTCATTATCATGTGACCTGTCGGCGTCAGTAGCATCACTTCACTGCCATTCGCAACTCTTAGATATGCTTCAAAATGTCACTGGAAGTACTCTTTATGCCTACTGTTTTATAAACACTGTGGACATACTACTCTTCTTTTCACATATAATATAGCTGGATCAACAGGCCTGTGGAAAGAGGCAATAAGGACCGTCTGGTTCAAGCCCAAAGGAAGCCATTCTGCACATGGTTTGCATAATTAGTGCCCCCCCCCCCCCCCCCCCCCCCTTTCAAACAAAGATTTTGTGAATTAATAATATGCTCAAATGATCTACTTCACAGATAAGCAAATAAGCAATCATGGAATAAATGAATCGAGACCATGTGAGACGGGCGAGCGATGAGATCTGACAGTTGTACAAATGATAATTAAAAGCCTGACTTAGACGGGCTAAATCTATCCTGGATTAATATATTTACTCCTAGTTTCCACGTGACGTCACACTCTTACAGAAACATCCACTCAAAGGGCAGAACAAAGCTGTCTTTGTCATCGTCACCAGGTTTGTACTAATGTAGTAAGACGGTGATATTAAAAGACCAAATTCAACACAGCTTATTGATGATGCAGTGCATATTATATATATTAGGTAAGTGAGCGAATGAACCCAGATTATAAACCCAACGTGCAGTTTCTCGTTAAGCATTTTTCCATATAAAACCATTATGGAGAAATCACGTTGCTTTCATTCTGTGTTTTCACTGGCTCATCTGTGTAGAGTTGGTTTTATCAATAAGGTGTGTACTGAATGTGGTCTTTTAATATCGCTCTTTTAGTACATTAAAGCACCTTAAGTGATTTTCACGTTAAAATGCCCTGCTGTTTTCAGATCAGAGCTTATACTCCAGTGCTTCTCCGTGTCTTAGACTGCACCATTGTCCACAGAAATACTGAGAGGCTCGGTGACTTTTCCACTCATTTGGATTTGGATTTTTTCCCCTCTCTATTTCTACTCAATAATATACTTTTAATCTTGGCAAAAAAAAAAAAACTTTATAAAAGTATTCGTGGCATTTAAATTTGTTTTATTAATTTACATGACCTTTCCAGCTCTAGAAATCAGACTTTTAAAATTAAACCACCTCATATATCCATGAGGGGTGAATTACAATCTAAAATATCTGGATTTTTAGTAGTTTTATCTGATTTTAAAGCTTGTTTCGTGTTATTTGAGGTCATCTTGAGGTTGAGAACCTCTGTCGTAGACTGATATATCTCGCTGTCATCAGTCTGCAGTGAACACAAGGTTTCTGTCCTCCATTCATCCCTCCATCTTTCCTCAGTTTAACAGCACAGACCTGTTATTCTAACTTATCGACTCGCCTGGCCGTATTCTTCCACAAGCGCCGTTGTTCTGCCTATTGATTGATCAGCTGTCGAGAATATGGATTTCTGCGGCTCGTGATGTGCCGTATTGATGGATGGCCGTTCTCTCTCGACCCCAGACCTTTCTGTCTCTCTCTATCTTTCTCTCTCACACACCTTTTGACTTGCCTTCATTCATCAATTGGATGGAGATCAATGTCTGTAGTAATAATGGAAAGACGGAGGGGGAAGAGAGCTGGAGGAAGAGAGTCTCGGACTGATAGATGATATATGATATGATATGATGTGATATATGATATATGATATATGAGATGATATGATGTGATATGATATATGATATATGATATGATATGATATGATATGATATGAGAGAGGGGGTGGATGGATGTGATTTTGAAGAGTTTGGTCAACTTTCTTTTTTTTTTTTTTCTACTTCACCCACATTTTCCATTTCTATCTTTTATTTTATTTTATTATATTTTTTTTAATTTAATTTATTCCTGTGACGTAAAGCTGAATATTCAGCTGAAATTACTAAGGAATCTTTACAGAATCAGAAGTTCAAAAGTAATGTAAAATATTTAAAAGTAAAGTATTAATTTCTTTTCTAGAAGTTAAAAATACTTTTTCAAATACAATTTTGATCAAATAAATGCAGGCTCGGTGAGCAAAAGAGACTTCTTTGAATTAAAAAGCATTAAATATTTGTACAGATCCCAAACTTTTGAACACTAACTTTGTCCAAACAAGGCTGTTATGTGATTTATATTTCTTAATATATTTTTGATTATATTTCTTTATATTATTTTGTCGTCAAACTGCAGGAACGTGCCAGGGATATTTTTCCCAGATTTTTTTTTTTTAATTCATTCTATTAGTCCAGATCCATTGATGTATTCATAGTGTTGACAACATGTTTGGTTTCTGCTCCAATTTTTTATGACAAGCAGTTGTAGTGTCTCTGTGTGTGTGTGTGTGTGTGTGTGTGTGTGTGTGTGTGTGTCAGCGGGGAAAATAACTCATTTTAGACTTCAAGCGTGTCAGCTCGATGTCATCGCATTCATCATCGGTTTGATGACATCAAGCGCTCTGAACACTAGCCCACTGTAAACACCATGGATGAGAGTGTGTGAATGTGTGTCAGCGAGAGAGAAAGGGAAAGTTCAGTCAACGACGGCTCTGTGATTGGGTTCTGTGTGTGTTCTCGAGGAGATCCGAGGGCAGGGAAGTGTGTGTGTTTGAGGATGAATGAAAGAGACGGGTGGGAGTGAACGTTCCTCCTCCTGTCAGGGAGCTGATGTGCTAATGTGCCGAAAATCACACACTAATAAGATCTAAACTGGATTCCTAAATTGAGAGAGCAAGAAAAAAAGTCTCTTCCTCTCTCTCTTCCACTTACGTAACCACTCTTCCACTTTTTTTGACTCCATTGCTTATTAACAAGGACAGAGAGAGAGAGAGTGTCAGGGATGTAAGCTGTTCTCTTACACTGGCCTCCTTTAATACATTGTTTCTATTAATGCACCAAGAAGATCCTTGTTTAAAGAAGTACTGTATCAAAGGCTTTCAATAGCAATTAACATTTTCATTAATAATAATGATATTCATGTTTGTCAGATGTAAATCTGTATGTAAAGGTTTCTGTTCTTATTTTCAGCATTATAAACTAGTTCTAAAGTCCTTACGATTTTTAATGTTTGTGAAAGAAGTCTCTTCTGCTCATCAAAGCTGCATTTATTTGTTTTACTGTAGTTTTGATCAGTGTAATATTACTCCAGTGTAAATCATCTGTTCTCTATGTGAATATACAGTAAAGTGTAATTTATTCCTGTGATCAAAGCTGAATGTTCAGCATCATTACTCCAGTCTTCAGTGTCACATGATCCTTCAGAAATCACTCTAATATGAGGATCTGATGATCAAGAACAAGAAGCAATGTTGTTTTGAACATTGATATTTTAGTGCATCTCTTATTGTTTGATCTTTATCATTACCCTTGGATCAGATTTGACTTGTTCCCCCATAACCTCGGTTACACCGTCTCAGGTTCTCAAACGACGCAGTAAAGCTTTTTGCTGAAACTCAAACTGAATTAAACCCACTTCACATTTAAAGGGAAACCCCGACCCGCAGAAACACACCGGGAGAGAGCATCCGGTTTTGTGCACAAATAGCAGCTCTGGTCTGAATAAAACATTCTTTTGCTCGACTTGGCCAGAGGTAATGGAGGAACCAACGACGATACAGCTTCAATTATTGAAGTGTGTATGAAAGCTTCTCTAACACTGTCCTCTCGCTCGAAGAGCTGCGGATTTACATGGAGAATCCCAGACCGTTTAAAAACACAGCAATCAGCAGCAAGGTTAAGTGGGACAGGAGCTCGAGAAACAAAGGTGTGTGTGTGTGTGTGTGTGTGTGTGGGACAGGAGCTCGAGAAACAAAGGTGTGTGTGTGTGTGTGTGTGTGTGTGTGGGACAGGAGCTCGAGAAACAAAGGTGTGTGTGTGTGTGTGTGTGTGTGTGTGTGGGACAGGAGCTCGAGAAACAAAGGTGTGTGTGTGTGTGTGTGTGGGACAGGAGCTCGAGAAACAAAGGTGTGTGTGTGTGTGTGTGTGTGGGACAGGAGCTCGAGAAACAAAGGTGTGTGTGTGTGTGGGACAGGAGCTCGAGAAACAAGGGTGTGTGTGTGTGTGGAACAAGAGCTTGAGAAACAAAGGTGTGTGTGTGTACCTACTTAACTATATTTTGGGAACAAATTTGTACCCAGAAATGACCAAAACCTGACAAAATTTCCCAAACCTCCCTTTATGGACGTCCTCATTTGTAAAACTGGTATGAAAATAAAGTAATTCGAGTTTTTTTTTTGAAAATGTAAAAATGCAGAAAGTTGTGTGTGATGGGGTCAGTGTAGTGTGTGTGTGATGGGTTGGTTTAATGAGCGGGTTAGTGTGTGTGTATGTGTGTGTGTGTGTGTGTGTGTGTGTAGGTTTAGGGGTTGTGTAGGTGTTTGTTTTACAGTATAAACACAATTACGTCTATGGAATGTCCCCATTTAGATAGCTAAGTAAACGTGTGTGTGTCTGTGTGTTTGTGTGTGTCTGTGTGTGTGTCTGTGTGTGTCTGTGTGTGTGTGTGTGTTTGTGTGTGTGTGTCTGTGTGTGTCTGTGTGTGTCTGTGTGTGTCTGTCTGTGTGCGTGTGTGTGTCTGTGTGTGTGTCTGTTTGTGTGTGTGTGTGTGTCTGTCTGTGTGTGTGATCAAATGCCTAACAACCACCCAAAACAGTGCAGCCACCTGTCAAAATTTCATTAGAAGTTGTAAAATTGGATTTGTTCAATATCTGAATGCATTTTCCGCACAAACGTTTGATTTGTCCTGTAGAACAGTTCTGTCACTCTGAATATGCGTTAATCCGAGCTGTCTGTGGTGTCTTTGATGGCTTCTAATCATGTTGACTCGGCTCGCTCCTCATATGTGTGTGTTATGTAAGACGGCTCTCCGGGAGTCACATGACCCTGTCCTCATATCGGCGACTGCTGTCTTCATTCCTGACGTGTGTTTCAAAATGAGGAAACATGGATTTGTGATGAACCTAGGCAAGTGTAGACGTGCTGAGCTATGAAGAGAACTATGGGCCGATTTTTTTTAATTGACTTTTCCTCGTCCTCCTCCTCCTCTTCAGTAGAACTCTTGCATTTACTTGCTTAATTCTGAATCATCTCTACAGGACATGAGGCAAAGCAGCTTTTAAAGCTGAATATGTCAGTCTTAAGTAATTCCTTGGCCGTTTAATGACCCTGAATCTCTTGATAAGCACATTAAGTTATTTCTCTCTCTGCTCTGACAGCTCAGAGGTTCTGGCGGGGGATCGTGACGTTACGAGTCGAGCTGAACACACACACTCATGTCTCCGTCAGCACATCATGACTGAACACACACCGTCACAGACTCGTTATGAGCAATAATACAATTTTTATTGGGTTTAATATATCGGCCAAAGTTTTTTTTTATCGGGCCGATAACGATAACATCAATAATGGACATATATCAGCCGAGACCGATGTGGTGGCCGATATATCCGATGCATCCCTACTATTTAAAAAAAAACATATGAATGAATCTTTTTATTTTATCGGTTGAGTGAATGATTCAATGACTCAAAGGCTTCACTTGTTTTATTACTGGATGAATAAGCATTTTTTAACAGATCTCTTGAATGAATAGGTGTGTTTGAAGTGAAGCGGCGCTGAAGAGTGTGTGTATGCCGAGAGCTGGCGGATCCTTATGCTTTCCAATTGCTATTGCGGTCTTATGTCATACACTGATCAGTCTGAGTAGCGCCACTTCACATCGATCACACCCAATGATTCAATGACAAATACATTTAAGTCACATGTCGCCACCTACAGGTGTAACAATGACATGGATGCAATTACTTTAAGCGTCAAGTTTATTTCATAAGGTGATTTACTTTATTTTGATTACTACCCTAAACATCAGTCTTTATATACACACTAAACTTTTATCCCTCACAGTACTTCTGTGATCATTTGAATGATTGTAAGACAGAAATAATTAAACTGTCAAGACATTAGTCAAGATCGCAATCTTTTAACGATTAATGGTGCAGTTCTAATTTGCACCAGACTCTCTCAATCTCACTGACCAAACACAGAAAATCTCTTGCATCTGAATGGCAAATCTCATCCGAATGGCTGACGTGATTCTTCTCAATCCTCTCTTCATGAATGCAACATTTGTGTGTGTGCCTCTGAGTCTGGCGCTGTCAAGATAATGTAAGAGCCAAGCAATCGGGTTTTGCGAAGGATGTCGTGTGGCGTCGGCTCGGAGGGGGTCGTGTTTGTAAAAGCGGGCCGTTCGCCACCGTGACCCATTTCCAAACGACGCCAAGCTGATCAGAAAGAAGAGCGAGAATGAGTGAGAAGTGCTGGTGAATAGCCTCCCCTGTGCCGAAACCCAGGCAAACAGCTGTTATTAGGATTCAGCGGCTGGTGTGTGTGTGTGTGTGCGTGTGTGAGAGAGAGCATTTCCATACAACCCTAGAGAAAAGCAAGCGCTCTTTACAGCCCAATGGCGGAGCTGAAAGTTTAATGAGGTCATAAAGGTCTGTATGGGGCTTCAACTTAATGCGCTTTGCCATTCGGTTGGCTTTAACGCTACGAGCGAGTGTATGCACGTACCGAGCGTTTGTGTGTGTGTGTGCTTATTAGAGGGATAATGTTTGGCCGATGAGTGTCCCGCAGGTCTCTGGACTCTGATTGGTGCGTTCTGTGCTTTATGTATGCAGATAGGCTTCATGGAAGAGAGTTTTAACAACATGCAGCTAATCCCCTCTATTGAATTGTATGGTTCTCATATTATAATTCTTTCACTGGGATTTACGTGTGTGTGTGTGTGTTGGGTTTGACAGGGAGATCAGTGCCCTTGTGACACAAGCACATCCTTCAGTCAGTCTTAGACGTCGTCTTTGTTTGAGGGAAAATTGATTGTTTTTTTGCTCCCAGGTTCTGCTAATATCTAGAGCGAAGCGTAGTGCTTAATGTAATGAAGGTTATTTGGTTTGAGTACATTTGCTAAAAAGAGACGCGTGTATTTTTTAAATCAAAGACGCCGGAATGATGTTCTTGGTCATTTTGGCTCAAATTTATAGAATAGTTCATGCATAAATGAAAATGTCGTTCCAAACCTGTATGATTTTCTTTCATCTGTTGAATATAAAATGAAATGTTTAGCAGAATGTCCCAGCTGCTCTTCTTTAGATAGTGAGTGTGAATGGGGAGTACGACAGTCGAGAAGGATTCTCCATCAACAACCACTTAAAGTCCCCCTGTGGTGAAAATCCAGCGTTTAATGTTGTTTGTGTGTCTATGTGGTGTGTTTAATACACTTTAAGACACACCGTGTGTAAGTTCATAAGTCGACAGCATTGCTGAGTATTTCCTGCTTAAAACTGCAGTGAACCAAAGACAGTCTCAAACACACGGTTTGAAATCGCTGGTGTTTCTGACGTCACAAACGACCTTGTAACCAATCAGATCAACGTGTGATCGTCAACCAGTGGATCTCTGAGCTGAGTGAGTGAGTGGAGGCGGGGCTCATTTGCATATTCATAGAACCGCGCATACTAAATGAGGCAAGGGTGTCGAGTTACATTCACGATATTTTAAGACATGAAGGATTTTTTTCAAGGAAAAAACACTTAAATATGTTAATTAATTGAAATTGCATGGAATAGTGACTTGTCGTGAGTATTCTTCTTCCGTATCATGACGTACTGTACATCCGAGGGAAACTTGGATTATTGGAAAAGAAAAAATGTAGGTGGGAATTGGTTCTATTAATCGGTTGTTGATTGGATAGAGGCTGATCTGAATGCAAGTTTGCAGTCGACTGTAAAAAAAAGGACAGTTTTAAGTCAAGTCCCCTTTATTTCTATAGTGCTTCATACAGTACAGATTGTTTCAGTGATAAACAGGAAAAGAACTCAATTCTTCTGTTAAGCAGCTCTAAAAATGACAATAGTGTCCTTATTCAGATGAAGTCGGTTCAGTGTTGATTCAGTTTGGCTTATGAAACAAATTATGAAACAGTCGAAGCAGCTTTAAAGCAACACCAAGTAACTTTTCCTCTGCGGTCGCCCTACAGCTTGGAAGCAGAATTGTCCATTACCGCTGTCGTAAATAATTTAGCCTACTGTCGCACGCACACACACACACACATGCTCTGTTTATCCAGCTCCGGCTTTGGAATAATGATGACAATTCAAAAGCTACCCGTCTGCTAGGTATCTGACATGTAGTTGTAGTCTACTGTCACTCCACCTATCGGCAATTGTAACGCTTGCCGTAAAGCAAGTCAAATTTGTAGTTTTCTTATGTCTCATTCGGACTACAGAAACGCTACCCGATCTGGCAATCTTACATAGCGTGGTTATATCAGATAAAGGACCGCAAAGCGGTGGCATAAGTGCATTTCACCATGTCACGTCTTGATGAACCACTGAAACGACTTTGAAAACATTATTTAAAGGTAAAAAATCTTACTTAGTGTTGCTTTAAGCAGCTCTAACTAAATTAAGCTGGATGATGACACTACTGTTTTCTGTAAAGTTTTGTTCTTATCCAATAAATACAGTAAATGGACAAACGTATGGATGAATCATGAATAACAATTAGATCAATAACATGCATTTAGAAAATACTTTAAAAAAAAAATCGCATTTCAGATATATCCCGTTGTGTTTCACAAGTCAAATGGGTTTGGAACGACGATGGTGAGTAAATGCTTTTTTGGGGTGAAGGATTCCTTCCACTACTTGTTTTTGCTGTTTCTCGTGTCTCTGAATGACCTCACGTGTGTCTCTGAGTCCCTGCGAGCGACGGCTCTGTGTAGTCTGACCTCGTCTGTGGCTCTGCCTCGGTTCGTCTCCTCAAGGTCGAGTCAGTAGGGGGTCCGTGTCAGCAGAAATCAAATGGCATCTTGTCCCCTAAACGTGGAGAGACCGAGCAACAGCTGTTCTGGAAAAATAAATAAAAGAAATCACTCAAACCAACCGAGGTGAAGTCAGAACACTGAAATTTATGTCTTTGTTTACCACAGAAAACCTTGGGAACATAAAATACTGGCCTTCAGTACCTTTGACTTGGCAGGCTAGAGATGCTCTGAGTCACGCTGTATCTGATAAACGCTGTATGATATGATACTGTATCTTTGATACATGCTGTATGATATGATACTGTATCTATGATAAACGCTGTATGATATGATACCGTATCTATGATAAACGCTGTATGATATGATACCGCATCTATGATAAACGCTGTATGATATGATACCGTATCTATGATAAACGCTGTATGATATGATACTGTATCTATGATAAACGCTGTATGATATGATACTGTATCTATGATAAACGCTGTATGATATGATACTGTATCTATGATAAACGCTGTATGATATGATACTGTATCTATGATAAACGCTGTATGATATGATACTGTATCTATGATAAACGCTGTATGATATGATACTGTATCTATGATAAACGCTGTATGATATGAT
The DNA here is from genome assembly GCA_030578255.1 of Tiaroga cobitis. Classification (NCBI taxonomy): domain Eukaryota; kingdom Metazoa; phylum Chordata; class Actinopteri; order Cypriniformes; family Leuciscidae; genus Tiaroga; species Tiaroga cobitis. The sequence continues at coordinate 799,615 of CM060609.1, read as the reverse complement.
ACTGTATCTTTGATACATGCTGTATGATATGATACTGTATCTATGATAAACGCTGTATGATATGATACCGTATCTATGATAAACGCTGTATGATATGATACTGTATCTATGATAAACGCTGTATGATATGATACTGTATCTATGATAAACGCTGTATGATATGATACCATATCTATGATAAACGCTGTATGATATGATACTGTATCTATGATAAACGCTGTATGATATGATACCATATCTATGATAAACGCTGTATGATATGATACTGTATCTATGATAAACGCTGTATGATACAAGTGCTCCTACGGCTTGTAATGAAGAAGTTTCAGACTGGTGTTGTGATGTCGAGCGTGTGCTCGTGTGAGGACTGATGCTGCGTCAATGCATGAGCCAAGCAAAGAGAAACAAGCGTTTGTGACAGCAATATTCATGAATATTTCAGCTTCTGATACACAACCATGTTTGGCAAAATGATGGGAGAAATGTGACAAAGTCTAATACACTAATTAGGCAAAATTAGGTGTCATTCACTAATTAGGTGTCATTCAAATTTTTTTTTTTTTTGCTAGACATTCAGGGATGCATTGAATTGATCAAAACAGTAAAGACATTTATAATGTTACAAAAGATTTCTATTTCAAATGGTGTTCTTTTAAACTTTTTATTAATCAAAGAGTCCTGAAAAATAAAGTGCATCACAATAAACAAGCAGCACAACTGTGTTCAACACTGATAATAATAATCATAAATGTTTGTTGAGCATCAGATCCTCATATTAGAGTGATTTCTGAAGGATCATGTGACACTGAAGACTGGAGTAATGATGCTGAACATTCAGCTTTGATCACAGGAATAAATTACACTTTACTGTATATTCACATAGAGAACAGCTGATTTACACTGGAATAATTATTCACTGTTTTTACTGTATTTTTGATCAAATAAAAGCAGCTTTGGTGAGCAGAAGTTTCTAAACTCTCCTGAAGCCTGTTCTTTCCTCCCCATCTACCATTTCATCAGAAAATTAATTGGTTCCGGCTTAAACTCACGGCATTAATTGACATGTTGGACTGTTCTAACAAACCACATTTCTCAAAACCATAGTGTTCAAAACTCATGGGGAAAGTAGCATCAGAAAAGACATATCACCCTTTATATCTTGTTGTTTTGTGGAGCAGTGTTAGCAGTGTAAACGCTGTCCGTGGTCCTGGAACTGTTATCAGTGTAAACGCTGTCCGTGGGCCTGGAACTGTTATCAGTGTAAACACTGTCCGTGGTCCTGGAACTGTTAGCAGTGTAAACACTGTCCGTGGTCCTGGAACTGTTATCAGTGTAAACGCTGTCCGTGGTCCTGGAACTGTTATCAGTGTAAACGCTGTCCGTGGGCCTGGAACTGTTATCAGTGTAAACACTGTCCGTGGTCCTGGAACTGTTATCAGTGTAAACGCTGTCCGTGGGCCTGGAACTGTTATCAGTGTAAACGCTGTCCGTGGTCCTGGAACTGTTATCAGTGTAAACGCTGTCCGTGGTCCTGGAACTGTTATCAGTGTAAACGCTGTCCGTGGGCCTGGAACTGTTAGCAGTGTAAACGCTGTCCGTGGGCCTGGAACTGTTAGCAGTGTAAACACTGTCCGTGGTCCTGGAACTGTTATCAGTGTAAACGCTGTCCGTGGGCCTGGAACTGTTAGCAGTGTAAACGCTGTCCGTGGGCCTGGAACTGTTAGCAGTGTAAACACTGTCCGTGGTCCTGGAACTGTTATCAGTGTAAACACTGTCCGTGGTCCTGGAACTGTTATCAGTGTAAACGCTGTCCGTGGGCCTGGAACTGTTATCAGTGTAAACACTGTCCGTGGTCCTGGAACTGTTAGCAGTGTAAACACTGTCCGTGGTCCTGGAACTGTTATCAGTGTAAACGCTGTTCATGGTCTTGAAACTGTTATCAGTGTAAACGCTGTCCGTGGGCCTGGAACTGTTATCAGTGTAAACGCTGTCCGTGGGCCTGGAACTGTTATCAGTGTAAACGCTGTCCGTGGGCCTGGAACTGTTATCAGTGTAAACGCTGTCCGTGGTCCTGGAACTGTTATCAGTGTAAACGCTGTTCATGGTCTTGAAACTGTTATCAGTGTAAACGCTGTCCGTGGTCCTGGAACTGTTATCAGTGTAAACGCTGTCCGTGGTCCTGGAACTGTTATCAGTGTAAACGCTGTCCGTGGTCCTGGAACTGTTATCAGTGTAAACGCTGTCCGTGGTCCTGGAACTGTTATCAGTGTAAACGCTGTCCGTGGTCCTGGAACTGTTATCAGTGTAAACGCTGTCCATGGTCCTGAAACTGATTCTCAGGGTAAACGTCGTCTTTGGTGCTGAATATAAAGGCCTTGTCCAAGTGCTGATTCAGAGCCCAAGCTCTATTTGTGTCAAGGGCATCTTTTTAAAAATGTTGCCCGAGTTGTTTACACAGTCCTGTACTTGTTCAAATCGCTGAATAACAACATTCACTGGTGCACTGCTCATTTACATTGAGTTTGTAAGCGGAGGTTCATATTAAGGCTTTGTAATTGTAAAAATACAGCAGAAATGACAGATGCCAGCATGAATTTGCTTCACAGGCCTCTTGGGCTCTATTGCATCATGCTGGTGGTGTAAAACATTTCTTTTCCCTTTGATAATTATTGTTTAAATGTTAAACCAGCACATTGTGCCGCAGACCAGTTGAATTTGGTCAATATTCCTGTGGTTCACAAACTGTTATCATGATGACCGGTGCAGTTCGTTCACTGAGTGCAGCACTGCAGGTCTGTCAGTCCTCATTTGAGCTGAATGTGTGTTCATTGTTATTAAACACGATCAGCTCTATGTGTTCTGACAGTGAGAAAGAAATTGCACAACATATAATGGCAATTTAATGAGTCCTCCTTATATTGTTTTTCTCTTGCTTTTGTTTTTTTCCTGCAGTTGTGTTGCTGAACTCGAAGGAGTCCCAGGCAGAGCTGGGTTGGACCTCATATCCTTCTAATGGGGTAAGCCTTTCTATTTATCAGATTATTGTAGACTGAAGAAACTATAATAGTTCATTGTAGAGCTGCAGCAACAAATGATAACATCACATCTGCGCTCTATGAATGGAAAATGTCAGGTTTCACGTCATTTTACAGTGAGTTATGCAATTCTATGAACAAAACACAAATCTGAAATGATCAGAAATCTTTCCTGTGGGAAAAGTGCATGAAACATGAGTGCTTTATATGAAGCGCTTCAAACAGATGCAGAAGCGTAATGTTTAACGCAAATGATCAAGTCAGCTTAATTTATATAGCGCTTTTTACAACACAGTGTTTCAGAGCAGCTTTACAGTGATAACAGGAAAATAATGCAACAACGTTTGTTTCTAGAAGAGAATAGCGTCACAGTCCAGCTTAAGTTCAGTGATGGTTAATTTTTGTAGTAAAAAAGTTATTAATTTAGTTAATTTTATATATATATATATATATATATAGAGATAGATATAGCCGCTCTGGAGAAAACCGTAATGTCATCGTCCATGTGTAGTTTCTGATCAATAGACTTTGTCTCTTTCTTTCTCCTTATATTTAATGTACTCTTTTTTTTTTCTTCCTTTTTTTTTCCCTCTCCATCTTTATAAGTATTTCTAGTTTCTTTTCCATGTCTCCATTGCCCAACGGTAGAGCTTGCTCATGTCTGCTGTATTCCCATTCTGGACTGCTTTGCTCTCTCTCTCTCAGATAAACACATTTGTCATTCCTGTGTCCTGCATCTCGCATCCTTCTCTCTTTCTCAATGCTAAAGCACGTGCTGAAGATTTCATGCATAGTTTGATTCATCGCTGAGATGAGCAGTAAGCCTGACAGAGGACGTTTTAGCTCAGGACGACACGTTTCGCCATTCGTAACGTTTTCTGTGAGGAGAAATGCTGCATGCTGGGGACTCGGTGCAAGCTGTTATTTGTTTAGCTTGTTAATTCTGGACCTGACAGCGATTAAATCCTCAAGTCTCCTACTCCCACCACAGCTGTGTGGACACACACACACACACACCTCTGTGGTGTGTCATTCTCGTATCAGTGGAGAGTCTCAGCCAAACTGCTCAATTCCCTCAGAAACGAAGGATCTTCATTACACTGCAATTAATTGTGAAAACACTGTGAGAGTGTTCGTCTTCAGAGGCTCATTATAATCTCTAGCAGACAATGAGCTTGTTTGTGGTGCTGAGTGAAGATGCTTTACACTTAATATGTTCTGTGTTTGATACTGTAGCTGATTTGCCACTAATCTTTATACAGATTGATTGAACTGCACGCCTTATAAATATCAATACCAACATGTGATGCACTTATTGATATGGACAGTGTTGTAATATGTAGGCATGTAAGTCTACAGAGATTTGCTAATGTACAGAGATGCATATCTACTCAAATATGTCACCTTTTTAGGGATTTGATGCAACAAAGGAAACATTTGAAGATTAAATATTATTGGATTTGATCTGTTTATATAAGTATTACAGTTCGGCCTGTTAATTCTCAGTGAAAATGTGGGAAAACACAATGAAAATGTAGTGGTTTTTTTTTTCATTTTTCTTATTATTATTATTTATTTTATTTTGCAATGATTTGTTTTTATCATAGAGACCTTGATTCTTAAAGCACAGTGGAAAAGTTGGTACAGCCCATGAAAAGTGTAGTTATTTTGTAATTTTGTTTCATTTTAATCCATTGGCGTTTAACCAACCCTAATGGATAATGAATTGCAATGAATATCACCTTGGTTTTTCACCAGATCTTTTTTTCCTCATTCCAGTGGGAGGAAATCAGCGGAGTGGATGAGAAATACAAGCCGATCCGCACATATCAGGTGTGTAACGTGATGGAGCCGAGTCAGAACAACTGGCTCCAGACGGGCTGGATCTGGCGTCAGGGCGGCCAGCGGATCTTCATCGAGCTTCAGTTCACGCTTCGAGACTGCAACAGCATCCCGGGGGTTTCCGGAAGCTGCAAGGAGACCTTTAACCTCCTGTACGCCGAGTCCGACTGGGACCTGGGCCGCGTGACCCGAGAGGACCGGTACAGCAAGATCGACACCATCGCTGCGGACGAGAGCTTCACGCAGGGGGATCTGGGAGAGCGCAAGATGAAGCTGAACACTGAGGTCCGTGAGATCGGGCATCTGAACCGCAAAGGCTTTCATCTGGCGTTCCAGGACGTCGGCGCGTGCGTCGCGCTGGTTTCCGTGAGAGTGTATTATAAACGATGCTTGTCGACGGTGCAGAACTTGGCCGTGTTCCCGGATACGGTGGCCGAAGCTGCGTTCGCCACTCTAGTGGAGGTCAGAGGCTCGTGTGTGAATAACTCTGAGGTGGACACCGACAGTCCTCCCAGAATGCATTGCAGTGCTGAAGGGGAATGGCTGGTGCCGATAGGGAAATGCAGTTGCAGCGCCGGCTATGAGGAGGGACACAGCAGCTGTGAGGGTAAGACACACTCCTACAGTCGTGATGTTGTTTCAGGCTCTACTAGAACAGGTTTTCCTGCTTGAATGTTGATTATTCTCCTCATATTCTCCATTGTTGCGGCTCCTCTCTTCCCAGTCTGTCAGCAACGCTCTGTTTACTTCCTGTCTCTATGAAGCCCCTCCCTCTGAAAAGCACACTGTGCTCTGATTGGTCGGCTGGAGCAGTGTGTTGTGATTGGTCGAGCGCTTCGAGTGTGTTTGGGAAATGTCCCGCCTCTTTCCATAACCGCCAGTTTAACACACTACTGACTAACTCAACCAGGCCCTGAACTTGCACAAATCTATGAAAAGGCATCAGGAAACTTAATATGAGCCTTTTTTTAATATTCTTTTCTTTTTTTTTTGTCATTTTAGTAGCTTGACAGTCCCATTCATTTTCTTTATATATTTGAAAGAAGTAGCCGGAATATTCTTTGAAGTTCTGCTTGTCCTGTAATAAAGTGGTGCGGGTTAGACCGGAGCGAGGGCGAGTGAATGATGAGTTTTCAGTCTATTCTCGTTCCCTGTAAACCCGAGTGTCTCTCAGAGGCGGATGATGAGATCGCATGTTGAGACGCGTCACATGATGAAGCTCGCAGCTGTTAGTGTGACGCGGGTCAGTGTGTGTGTGTGTGTGTGTGTTAGTGTGACACGGGTCGAGACTTCAGGAGGCCGGAGGAACGTCACGCTCTCTAAACTTCTGTCTGACACTGATCTCTGTGTGTGTGTCAAGTCAAGTCAAGTCAAATATATTTATATAGCGCTTTTCACAATACAGATTGTATCAAAGCTGCTTCACAGTATCAATCAAAACAACTTAACAATGTTTGTTTATTACTGGAAAAAAGACATCCAAGTTTGGTAAAGCTGATCAATGGTATGATTGGTTAATTAATTTGAATATCCCCAACTGAGCAAGCCAAAGGCAACAGTGGCAAGGAACCGAAAAACTCCATCCAGTGACCTAAAGGTGTCCTAGCACACCATCAGATGACCCAATGGAGAAAAAAAAACCTTGGGAGAACCCAGGCTCAGTCGGGGGCCAGTTCTCCTCTGGCGTTTATGAACTAGAGGCCGAATTTACAGTAACTGTAAGATAAATGTATATGAATGCCTGGCTAAATAGATGCGTCTTCAGTCTAGTTTTAAACTGTGAGAGCGAGTCTGAGCAACGAACAATATCAGGAAGGCTATTACAGAGCTTCGGAGCTAAATGTGAAAATGCTCTGCCTCCTTTGGTGGATCTGGATATCCTAGGAATGACCAGAAGCCTCGAATTTAGTGATCTTAAAGAGCGCGATGGATTGTAGGGCGATAGAAGATCCGTTAAATAGACTGGAGCTAAACCATTTAGAGCTTTAGAAGTCAAAAGCAATACCTTGTAATTAATACGGAACTTAATAGGTAACCAATGAAGTGATGAGTGTGTGAGTGTGTGTGTGTGTGAGAGAGATTTCACAGGACATCTTGAGGATTGTGTGAGTGTGTGTGAGTGGCAGTCGCTTCACACGTACAGCGACAGGCTGTTACAACAGACCCGGCATTGTGTCTTTATTCTGTTATTAGTTGTCATCGAATCATAAACCACTAGAGTCATGTGACACGAGAGCCGGAGAACTAACGTACGGATACACTTCGGCCAAATTTAAAGATTTGCTGTAGTTTGTAAACTTGAAGATGCTCTTTTTTTGAAAGATGCCACAAAAACTTTTAAAACCATTTTTTTGGGATAGGATCCTTTAAATATATTATATTATATTAAAATAACATTAATATAGTATAATATTATTTTACATTATTTTATATTTAAAAAATAACATTATTTTATATTTAAAAAATAACATTATTTTATATTTAAAAAATAACATTATAATATAATATAATATGCATACATTTATTTTTTAAGCTCAGAAAACATGATTAATAATTTATTATTATTATATTTATTTATATATATATATATATATATATATATATATATATATATATATATATATATATATATATATATATATATATATATATATATATATATATATATATATCAATAATATACATAAATATTTTGTTTGAAGCTCATAAAAACACATTAAATAATAATTTACAATGGATTATTATAAATAATAGAAACTAGGTCCATGGAACCATGTTTTGATACCATTTTAAATCCTATTGTACCATGATATATATTTAATTACCCTGATTTTCTTGTGCGGTGCCAGTACTGCACTGGTTCTGCCACAGTTT
>CM060609.1:784364-789364 GCA_030578255.1 Tiaroga cobitis | reverse complement strand
CCGGGACGTCCCGTCAGCCCTCGGCTTTTTGCCCATGCGATCAGCATTAGAAAGCATCATCTATTGAGCCTGTGAGATGTAGAGCATCACTTCTCCTGATATGCAGATGCTGATGTTCTCGAGCGGTCCGTCTCTTTACTGTAAGAGTCTCTGCATATACAGGTAATTGGCAGAAGAGTCAATTGATCCTGATACTGAATTCCTACACAATCTCCCTTTCAAAATTACAGACAGACTTCAGTATCTTGGAGTTGTTTGGCCCCAAAACCCTAAATTAATTTTTAAGTTGAATTTTCTTCAGAAATTGGAGGATTTAAAGATAGACATTAGCAAATGGAGAACTCTTCCTCTTTCTATGATGGGTTGTATAAATGATGGTCTCTCTTCTTGTATCTCTTTCTAAACCATTTTTTTGACAAAGTCTTTTTTCAGAACATTAGATTCAATAATCCTGCCTTTTATTTGAGGTTTTAAAGCTCACAGAATATCAGAAATACAAGTACAGAAACCGCAGGAGAAGGCTGGGCTAGTGTTCGCTCGCTTCTCGCATTACTGTTGGGCAGCGAATGCGAGTGCGAGTGTTTATTGGCAGATGGATTATAAAACAGAAATCCTCCCGGTTGCTAATGAAAGAATGGCGTTAAGAATAGTTCACTCCAGCTCTTCTCTGTAAGGTGGATCAGTGGAGCACCAGAGTAAGAGGAGTGCAGATTGACTGACTCGCGCCCCAGATATCGAGATCACGACGGCTGATAATAAATAACCTTGGAGGATTTATATATTAACATTTTGCTGCTTTTTCTCAATTAAAAGAGAAGTTTTCTCTACCCACAACACACTTTTTTCGACATCTACAGATTAGAAACGATGTCTGTGATGCAGTGCCTGATTATAAATCTCTGCCAGAGGAAAGCAGGAGTTATAGAGTATCGTTGAGCTCGCCTGATTCCAAACATGTGATTTCAGACTTTGTTGTTGTGTTTTCTGAAGAGATGAGTTCTTCTACACACTCTTTAAACCAGGCTTGGGAGGAGGAGTTGGTCTACAGACTGGAGCTGAAGGGTTCGGTCTTGTTCTATTAACTCCAGGCATCAGTTAATTCAGTTTAAGGTGATGCATAGATTGCACTATTCAAATTCTACATTACATAGAACTTTCCCCACCGTTGCTCCTACATGTGACCGGTTTAAATCTGACCCGTCTCTTTTGGACAAGCTTTAAACTTTGAGTTTTGCTGTAACATATGTAAGTGGTTCTCTGACGTGTGTGGTTGTCTCTGTACAGTCTCTGTACAGAACACTGTTATTTATGGAATGATTATTGCTAAGAGCATCTTTCTAAGCCTCTGGATCAGACACTGTTCCTCAGCGCAGGACCCGCTGCAATACTCGCATGCAGAGAGTGTGGAATTATGGGTAACCTTGATCAATTTTACAGTACATGGCAAACATTTCTGGATCATCTTAGCCAGTTGAACACGGACTCTGATCAGTAATGAAGGGCATTGCATGAGTTTATGTTTGTGCTTCATTACTGAAACTGCATATGCCCTGTAATGAATCATTTTAAATTTTTTTCCCCCTTATTATATTATCGTTATTAAAGGTGGATGATATTAATAATTATTTATATTGTTGTTTCTGTTGATATTATCATTCATTGAGTTTGTATACATTTTCTAAATGTATTTTGTTTTCTTTTGCTTTTTTGTAAAATGAAAAATTATAATAAAAATACTTAAAATAATAATAATAATCCTGTGTTCAGGGATGTTCACACTGAGCTGAGGATAATAACTCTCTCTATATCTATAAAGTTGTACTACTTGTTCGGTCCACACCTCAGCTGTAGGAATAACGGCAGAGGAATGATGAAGTCTGGATACTTTCAGGAGATTTTGATTAATGATTGAAAGAGTTTGAGCATTTAAAGTTGCGGATGACAAAACTGCATTGTGTGTTTCTAATAATCACAACGCTATCATGCGTCAGTGTGGAATATGATAATGTAGTTATTGTTATAGTTCTTGTTCTTGGTGTGAACTGGATGGCCTTTGTCTGGAATGTCACGTTTTGCCTGGAAAATGGGTCATGAATGCAGTTTCATGTTTTACTTAAAACAGAAGACATGAAGGTTTGTGTTAAAAGCCCGTATGAGTGTGTGAGATGTGAGTGTTTCAGAGCGAACACAAAGCAATCAGACGAGAAGAGCTTGTCTTTCTTCATCTGTCTCTCAAGGACTGTGAGTGGAAGCTTAATATGAGGACAAAGTGGTGAAATGATGAAGACCAGAGGTATTTCTGTGTACTTGCACAGTGTGTGTGTGTGTGTGTGTGTGTGAGTGAGTGAGTGAGAGAGAGCAGGTGATCTGATGTAGTGTGATGCAGCTCCACATGTTACTTTAACACATCCATTGTGTGTTTTCATTTTAAAGTTTGTGAATGCATCACTTCTGAGTTTTCCATCCAGCCCATTCATAAGTCTGAAATCTGAGAGCATATTCTGTTCGAATCCACTGTGAGACACCAATGTGTCCCTGACAGTGGCGGCTCCAGACAATTTTGATTGGGGGGGCAATGGGGGGTCCTGGTTTTTTCAAGGGGGGTCTCATGAAAACCAACAAAAAATACAGGTTGACACGGCTAATAACTGCATATTGCTGCTACTTAACAACAAAAACAACACAGCATATCAACTACTTTGTTTTTAATTAATTAATCAATTGCAGTTTGCAAACAATATGCTCGAACTTTAATTGCCATAGCCACACCCATGACAGAAAACATATTTACAAAATAGTATCCTCCTCATCCTCCAATTCCTCGGTGTCCTCTGTTTCCAGTCTTTACTAAGAAATCCTATGAAAAATTATTTACAAAATCTTCTGCAGGACAGTTCAATTCTTTACAATAATATAATATATTATGAAAGAAAATTAAGCTGGTACACTGAGATGGTTTAGGAAAACCATAAAGTTTTTTTGTACAGTCAATTAATTGTACAGGCAGCTTAAACCATCAAAGTTAAATGATTGTTTATAGCTTATGCATTTCCTAGCCTATATTTTCTTTAGCAGGGGGTTTCAAACTTTTTAATGGCAATGAGCCCTAAACAATACCCTTGTGAGATTCTTTATTTAGGCTTATAATATAATAAAATATAGGCCTAATATAATATAAAAAAATTAATTGAAGTATTTGACTTTTGAAGTGATATAATATATCAGTTTAAATGCTTCAATTTGTTTTCATATTATATTATTATAATATGAAAACAAAACTGAAGCATTTACTGTAAATAGCTAGATCTAATAGCTAAATATTTTCAAGAAAAGTGAATATGTGAACTCTTTTATAGTAGCCTAATCTAACCATGCCTGAAACTATTTAAATCTATGTAAACTGATGTATTTTGAGTTTGCACGCGGGTGTGTGTAATTGTTACCGTTCTGTGTCCATCATCCGTTATTTCCACCACTTTAATCAAACCACTCTAATTTAAAACATGATATTATGATTTTATTTCACATGTCTTTGCGTTTCTCGTCGCCTCTCGTATTGAGATATTTGGTCCGCACACACGACTCACTGCCAATCACACGCGCTCACATGTTTATAAACATATTTTGTATGTCGAATAAATTATTAATTATTATTGTTCTGCGTAGTTTGAAGATAAACATTTTTAAATATTTATCCCGGATAAATATATTTTAATCAGGAAGGGGGTGGGGGGTCAAAGCATTTTTTGGGAGGGTGTTGAGACCCCCCAAGACCCCCCCTGGCGCCGCCGCTGGTCCCTGAGCAAGACACTGAACCCCTAGTTGCTCCAGAGGCGTGCGACCTCTGACATATATAGCAATTGTAAGTCGCTTTGGATAAAAGCGTCAGCTAAATGAATAAATGTAAATGTAAATGTTCTGCACTTTCACAGTCGTGATGATGTTTCAGGCTCTACTAGAACAGGTTTTCCTGCTTGAATGTTGATTATTCTCCTCATATTCTCCATTGTTGCGGCTCCTCTCTTCCCAGTCTGTCAGTAACGCTCTGTTTACTTCCTGTCTCTATGAAGCCCCTCCTCCTGAAAAGCACACTGTGCTCTGATTGGTCGGCTGGAGCAGTGTGTTGTGATTGGTCGAGCGCTTTGAGTGTGTTTGGGAAATGTCCCGCCCCTTCCCATAACCGCCAGTTTAACACACTACTGACTAACTCAACCAGGCCCTGCCCCTTTATTCTGCGTATGAATTATTATGAGGAATATTGTGACGCGTTCGTTCCCGGAAGAAACTCAAGACTACAATGGAGGCGTTTCAGGAGTTCAGAAACACTGACACTGATATAGAGAAGAACTGGAGCTTTCTCATCCTCAAACAGCAACATTACACACTGAAGATGAAGAGGGGAAAAACATCATCGCTCCTCTTCAAGCGGTGTATGAATGAGTGTATGAATGAGTGTATGAATGAGTGTATGAATGAGTGTATGAATGAGTGTATGAATGAGTGTATGAATGAGTGTATGAATGAGTGTGTGAATGAGTGTGTGAATGAGTGTATGAATGAGTGTATGAATGAGTGTATGAATGAGTGTGTGAATGAGTGTGTGAATGAGTGTGTGAATGAGTGTATGAATGAGTGTGTGAATGAGTGTGTGAATGAGTGTGTGAATGAGTGTATGAATGAGTGTGTGAATGAGTGTATGAATGAGTGTATGAATGAGTGTATGAATGAGTGTGTGAATGAGTGTGTGAATGAGTGTGTGAATGAGTGTATGAATGAGTGTGTGAATGAGTGTATGAATGAGTGTGTGAATGAGTGTATGAATGAGTGTGTGAATGAGTGTATGAATGAGTGTATGAATGAGTGTATGAATGAGTGTATGAATGAGTGTGTGAATGAGTGTGTGAATGAGTGTATGCATGAGTGTGTGAATGAGTGTATGAATGAGTGTATGAATGAGTGTATGAATGAGTGTATGAATGAGTGTGTGAATGAGTGTGTGA
>CM060609.1:764364-781864 GCA_030578255.1 Tiaroga cobitis | reverse complement strand
CGCTGAGGGGAAACACATCTCAACAGGTTCATTTCTCCACAGAGCTTCTAAACTGTGACAGGAACCACAGAAGAGTGTCATACATAAATTACACACATTATCTCTGCTCCAAAACACAGTGAGGCTCTCGCTGCCTGCGCTCCACACAGTCTAAGGCAGCGTCCCGCCTGTCATGACGCTTCAACTCACTGATTTGGAGCTCTACAGCATCGCCGCGCGCCACACTAACACACTCGGCACGAGAGACTCGGGTTGATTTCAGTACAGTTTGATTTTTAGCATGCTGTTTGTTAAACAAAATTTTTAATTTTCACCAGTTAGTGGCATTGCAAACCAAATCTGTTAATATTCAAAACAAAGATTGAAATATTGTTAATGAAACCAGAAGAGTCCTTCCATTAAAAGTTCATACAACCCAAACATTGATGCTCATTGATGTGGTTGTGAGTGCAGTGTGCTTGCAGAGAGGCTCCGCCCACACTCTTCTGATTGGCTGTGATCTTGTATTGATGTGGTTGAGTACAGTGAGCTTGCAGAGAGGCTCCGCCCACACTCTTCTGATTGGCTGTGATCTTGTATTGATGTGGTTGAGTACAGTGAGCTTGCAGAGAAGCTCCGCCCACACTCTCTTCTGATTGGCTGTGATCTTGGATTGATGTGGTTGTGAGTGCAGTGAGCTTGCAGAGAGGCTCCGCCCACACTCTCTTCTGATTGGCTGTGATCTTGTATTGATGTGGTTGTGAGTGCAGTGCGCTTGCAGAGATTAAAACATTGATGCTCATAAAGACATTGTAAACGTGATCCATATAAATTGAGCAATTTAATCAAAGGTTTCTGAAGAGATGCATTCACTGTATGGGATGAACAAATTTCATTTATGCTTTTATTGATGTATAAACATTCATCAACACACACACATCAAATATGGTATATGGAAGCTCTACTTTGCTTGCTTGACGTGCAATAAAGATATTCACTTATCTTTTCATATAGTATAGTATATCTTTCTTGCACGTCAAGTATGTTTCTGCACAAAAGGAATTTGTCTTATTTATAAATAAATAAGAATAAATTTGGCTATAAATCTCATTCTGATTCTGAATGAAACAGTGCTCTCGTTTCTTCTGGTACCTGGATCTGTTTTCACTCTGCTCGTTGCATTGCATTCTGGGATTGCACTGCAATGCTACGTTTAAACTGATCTTAGAAGACAGCATTATAACCTGAGCATTATAAGCCTTGAACAGCCTTTACATACGATGTCCTGAATTGCTCCAGTTTAGCTCACCGGCTCTTGGACTGAACACCGTCAGGATTAGCGTTAGTGGCATCTGTCCACCGGTTTCATAAGCATTCTGCTCAAGGTGAGTGAGTTTGTGTGAGGGGACAGTGTGTCCTCAGATTCCCTCAGTTAATGAAGATGTTCCTGCTTTTTTTCCTGCTCAGAGCTTTCCCATGGGATCCACATGGGTTCTTACATGCGCACATCTTCCCTCAGTTCAGTTCAGGTTTGCAGAAATGATCCGTGTTTATCTGATGAGATGTGAAGCAGAACCTCTCTGTGCTCCTCACGGATGGAGAAACGGGAGAAACGCTCTCCGCTGTTTGCAGGATCAGACCTGTTAATCTCTTATTTGTTTATCAGCTGATGGCTTTTAACCTGTGAACCTGGTGTGTGAGAATGTGGATCTGCGTTTCAGCCTGTGTGTGTTTCTGCATAATCCAAGTGTGTGTTTCTGCATAATCCAAGTGTGTGTTTCTGCATAATCCAAGTGCTTAAATCTTAGTATTTGTCCTGATTGCTCCATCACTGATGTCTTCCTGATGTGAACTGTGTTCATCTCGAGTCTTGATCTTGTGTACAACGTGATCTTGGTCTGAATCACTGTCGTCTCTTATGGTCTCGATTCGTTTATTGATAGTGTGGTAACATTTACAATACGGTTCATTAGTTAATGTATTAACTAACATGAACTAACCATGAGCAATACATTTGTCACAGTATTTATTAATCTTTGTTAATGTTAGTTAATAAATATACAGCTGTTCATTGTGTGTTCATGTTAGTTCACAGTGCATTAACTAATGTTAACAAATACTACCTTTGATTTTAATAATGTATTAGTAAATACTGAAATTAATATTAACTATGATTAGTAAATGCTGAAGTATTGTTCATTTTTAGTTCATGTTAACTAAGGTAGTAAACTAATGTTAAATAACAAACCTTACTGTAAAGTGTTACCAATAATGTAATAGTTTTTCTTTATACTGAGTGGAATTTCTACTTTTGGAGAAACTTAACGAAGCCCTCACTTTATTTTCAATGTTTTAAAAATACTAATTTTTGGCAACATATTTTTGTCACAAAAATGCAAAGAGAATTAAATTTTTTATTTTAAATAAAATTTCTCCACAATAAAAGACAGCAACTAATTTGTTGTTTTAAATTTGCATTCATAACTGGAATGTTTACTGCTTTATTATAACTCCATAATGGCTGTACACCTTTATGAAAAAAAAATCTAGATGCAGATGCCATATGATATGCAAAATTACTGATTTGTATAGAATTTTCAATCCATTTGTTACCGAGGTTACTAAGACTGTCACATTTTCAGCAGAACCCCATTTATGTAAGCCAGCTAGATAATGTTATTGTAGTGACATTCATGGCTTACATTAGCAGAATTTTCAACATCATACCACAGAAAGCCAAATGTTTGGCACAAAAAACAATATCAGCGAATGCAATAACGCAAGCGCCGGCCCAATACGCCAAGTGTCTGGTTCTTGTCTAGGTCTGAGTCTGAGATGAGTCTGGTTTTGTTCTAGAGTCCCACAGTGTCCAAACCAGACGCAACGTCACAATAAAAGGCATCTTTTCCATGTTAATCCGAGTTTTGTCCTAACGAGCTGCAACGGTGGTACGAGACAATTCTATTTTAGAAACGATTTCTGTTTCCACAATGTCTCGGCTGGAACAACAACATACTGTACACAGTAAGGCAATGATAATCTCAGGTACTGATTATGTGATTTATTGTCAGGATAGGTTTGTCTTATTCCGAGTGTCAGGATAGGTTTGTCTTATTCCGAGTGTCAGGATAGGTTTGTCTTATTCCGAGTGTCAGGATAAGTTTGTCTTATCCCGGAGTGTCCGGATAGGTTTGTCTTACAGGAGTGTCAGGATAGGTTTGTCTTATCCCGTGTGTCAGGATAGGTTTGTCTTATCCCGTGTGTCAGGATAGGTTTGTCTTATCCCGAGTGTCAGGATAGGTTTGTCTTATCCCGTGTGTCAGGATAGGTTTGTCTTATCCCGTGTGTCAGGATAGGTTTGTCTTATCCCGTGTGTCAGGATAGGTTTGTCTTATCCCGTGTGTCAGGATAGGTTTGTCTTATCCCGTGTGTCAGGATAGGTTTGTCTGATCTCGTTTGTCTTATCCAGTGTGTCAGGATAGGTTTGTCTTATCCCGAAGTGTCAGGATAGGTTTGTCTTATCCCGTTTGTCAGGATAGGTTTGTCTTATCCCGTGTGTCAGGATAGGTTTGTCTTATCCCGTGTGTCAGGATAGGTTTGTCTTATCCGTGTGTCAGGATAGGTTTGTCTTATCCCGTGTGTCAGGATAGGTTTGTCTTATCCGTGTGTCAGGATAGGTTTGTCTTATCCCGTGTGTCAGGATAGGTTTGTCTTATCCCGTGTGTCAGGATAGGTTTGTCTGATCTCGTTTGTCTTATCCAGTGTGTCAGGATAGGTTTGTCTTATCCCGAAGTGTCAGGATAGGTTTGTCTTGTTCTCTGTGTTGAGCGACTGCAGGCTGGCAGTTTTCCTGGCACTCGCTTGCCTTTGTGTTTTGTAGTCGTTTGGTGCATGTCAAACCCTCCTCCTCCAAACTGACATTTCCAACAGCACCTGCGTCCCTCAAAAGTATTTTTGGTGCTGCTCTCTTTCTCGAACACACACACACACACACACACACACACACACACACACACACACACACACACACACACACTCATGTGAGCCCATATGTGCTCACACTTGCGTCTGCCCACTCACACACACATAATACCCAGAAGTAATGGCAGGAACAGTTGCTCTGTCTCTCTCTGTTTTCACTTGCTCTATCTTTACTGTGTAATTTGTCACTTACTGTCTTCATTTCACACTTTGAGTACTATCCATAAAGCCAGATTCATATTTTGAATAAAATGTTTTTGTTTTGTTCGATCATATTTGAGTTTAAACCATGAAGTTATGATTGTTTTAAAGTAATAGACTGCCAAAGAAATGAAAATTCTGTCAAAGTTGTTTTACATGTTTCTTTCCCTAAAACCTATACTAAGTTAGTTTGACGTGACATTTTATATGCTCTAGTTTCATATGTAAATGACCTTCACAGTTGTTGCTCATCATGGAGATTCAAGCTGCTGAACAGTTCTCAAATATTTATAGAATAAAATAAGTCATAACATCGAAAGGATATAAACCATTTTTAAGGTGTGAAGGTTGGGTTATTAAGCATAATTGCTGTAAGATTTAGCATGTAAACACTTAATTTAAGGATCTCGATAGACTGGTGATGTATATTTGCATTGTGAATGTTAGCGGATATATCTGTATAATTCATCAAACTCTTTTATTCACGACAGAGCAAGAGAAAATAGTTTTTTATGATATAATGAATAGTGAAATAGATGATGGGTTTAATTGATTTGCTACAGACACAAACATGATTTTGATGTTGTGCATCTCACTCACTCACTCACTCACTCACTCACTCACTCACAGACGTGTGTGTTGATGTCCAGTGTGTGTTGATTCAGATGGATGACTGGTTTCTCTGGGGACTCATGATCTTCACGACTCCCTCGGTGAGGCTAAATCTCTCTGGTTTTATGAGGAGCCCAATCATCCCTCGGCCTGTTAAAGTAAGCAGGCTGAACACACACCTCTGTTCCACTCTCGGCTCTTAAAGTTTAATTACACACAACCGAGATCTGCGCTTTCCCCAAACTATACACAAGCTCTCTTCAATTTTACACTTGACCTTAGATTTGTAATTCTTTTGCTTTGGCCGTGTGTTCAGTATTGCATTCAGAGTCGAGCGCTGATGTGATATCAGTGTCTGCCTGGATCCTCGTGCTCCGACTGCAGAAAAACTGAGAGGTTAAAGGTTAAACCCGAGCAGGAGTCCAGCGTCTCATGAACGACTGAGAAAACCAGAGCTCAACACTGTCGAGATCTTAGAGTCATAGTTCATATATGTTTTATGATTTATTTTTGTTCCCAGAGACCCACCACTTGGTGTGTGTGTGTGTCTGTAAATAAATAAATAAATATACACATATATATATATATATATATATATATGTTTTATATATATATAGTGACGAATCACGCTTATCTGTCTTACAATCCGATGGACAAGTCTGGGTTTGGCGATTGCTAGGAGAACGTTACTTGCCTGACTGCATTGTGCCAAGTGTAAAGTTTGGTGGAGGGGGGATTATGGCGTGGGGTTGTTCGGTGGAGGGGGGATTATGGCGTGGGGTTGTTTGGTGGAGGGGGGATTATGGCGTGGGGTTGTTTGGTGGAGGGGGGATTATGGCGTGGGGTTGTTTGGTGGAGGGGGGTTATGGTGTGGGGTTGTTTGGTGGAGGGGGGATTATGGCGTGGGGTTGTTTGGTGGAGGGGGGATTATGGTGTGGGGTTGTTTGGTGGAGGGGGGATTATGGTGTGGGGTTGTTTGGTGGAGGGGGGATTATGGTGTGGGGTTGTTTGGTGGAGGGGGGATTATGGTGTGGGGTTTTTGGGTGGAGGGGGGATTATGGCGTGGGGTTGTTTGGTGGAGGGGGGTTATGGTGTCGGGTTGTTTGGTGGAGGGGGGATTATGGCGTGGGGTTGTTTGGTGGAGGGGGGATTATGGTGTGGGGTTGTTTGGTGGAGGGGGGATTATGGTGTGGGGTTGTTTGGTGGAGGGGGGATTATGGCGTGGGGTTGTTTGGTGGAGGGGGGATTATGGTGTGGGGTTTTTGGGTGGAGGGGGGATTATGGCGTGGGGTTGTTTGGTGGAGGGGGGATTATGGCGTGGGGTTGTTTGGTGGAGGGGGGATTATGGCATGGGGTTGTTTGGTGGAGGGGGGATTATGGCGTGGGGTTGTTTGGTGGAGGGGGGATTATGGTGTGGGGTTGTTTGGTGGAGGGGGGGGGTTATGGTGTGGGGTTGTTCGGTGGAGGGGGGGTTATGGTGTGGGGTTGTTTGGTGGAGGGGGGTTATGGCGTGGGGTTGTTTGGTGGAGGGGGGGTTATGGTGTGGGGTTGTTTGGTGGAGGGGGGATTATGGCGTGGGGTTGTTTGGTGGAGGGAGGATTATGGCGTGGGGTTGTTTGGTGGAGGGGATTATGGCGTGGGGTTGTTTGGTGGAGGGGGGATTATGGCGTGGGGTTGTTCAGTGGAGGGGGGATTATGGTGTGGGGTTGTTTAGTGGAGGGGGGATTATGGTGTGGGGTTTTTTGCTGAAGGGGGGTTATGGTGTGGGGTTGTTTGGTGGAGGGGGATTATGGCGTGGGGTTGTTTGGTGGAGGGGGATTATGGCGTGGGGTTTGTGGAGGGGGGATTATGGGGTGGGGTTGTTTGGTGGAGGGGGGATTATGGCGTGGGGTTGTTTGGTGGAGGGGGGATTATGGCGTGGGGTTGTTCGGTGGAGGGGGGATTATGGTGTGGGTTTTTTTTGGAGGAGGGGGGATTATGGCGTGGGGTTGTTTGGTGGAGGGGGGATTATGGCGTGGGGTTGTTTGGTGCAGGGGGGATTATGGCGTGGGGTTGTTTGGTGGAGGGGGATTGGGGTTGTTTGGTGGAGGGGGGATTATGGCGTGGGGTTGTTTGGTGGAGGGGGGATTATGGCGTGGGGTTGTTTGGTGGAGGGGGGATTATGGCGTGGGGTTGTTTGGTGGAGGGGGGATTATGGCGTGGGGTTTTTTGGTGGAGGGGGGGGTTATGGTGTGGGGTTGCTTGGTGGAGGGGGGATTATGGCGTGGGGTTGTTTGGTGGAGGGGGGATTATGGCGTGGGGTTGTTTGGTGGAGGGGGGATTATGGCATGGGGTTGTTTGGTGGAGGGGGGATTATGGCATGGGGTTGTTTGGTGGAGGGGGGATTATGGCATGGGGTTGTTTGGTGGAGGGGGGATTATGGCATGGGGTTGTTTGGTGGAGGGGGGATTATGGCATGGGGTTGTTTGGTGGAGGGGGGATTATGGCATGGGGTTGTTTGGTGGAGGGGGGATTATGGCGTGGGGTTGTTTGGTGGAGGGGGGATTATGGCGTGGGGTTGTTTGGTGGAGGGGGGATTATGGCGTGGGGTTGTTCGGTGGAGGGGGGATTATGGCGTGGGGTTGTTTGGTGGAGGGGGGGTTATGGTGCGGAGCTGTTTGGTGGAGGGGGGGGTTGTGGTGCGGGGTTGTTTGGTGGAGGGGGGATTATGGCGTGGGGTTTTTTGGTGGAGGGGGGGTTATGGTGTGGGGTTGTTTGGTGGAGGGGGGATTATGGTGTGGGGTTGTTCGGTGGAGGGGGGATTATGGCGTGGGGTTGTTTGGTGGAGGGGGGGTTATGGTGCGGAGCTGTTTGGTGGAGGGGGGGGTTGTGGTGCGGGGTTGTTTGGTGGAGGGGGGATTATGGCGTGGGGTTTTTTGGTGGAGGGGGGGTTATGGTGTGGGGTTGTTTGGTGGAGGGGGGATTATGGCGTGGGGTTGTTTGGTGGAGGGGGGATTATGGCGTGGGGTTGTTTGGTGGAGGGGGGATTATGGCGTGGGGTTGTTTGGTGGAGGGGGGATTATGGCATGGGGTTTTTTGGTGGAGGGGGGGTTATGGTGTGGGGTTGTTCGGTGGAGGGGGGATTATGGCGTGGGGTTGTTTGGTGGAGGGGGGATTATGGCATGGGGTTTTTTGGTGGAGGGGGGGTTATGGTGTGGGGTTGTTTGGTGGAGGGGGGATTATGGCATGGGGTTTTTTGGTGGAGGGGGGGTTGTGGTGTGGGGTTGTTCGGTGGAGGGGGGATTATGGCGTGGGGTTGTTTGGTGGAGGGGGGATTATGGCGTGGGGTTGTTTTTCAGGACTTGGGCTCTTAGTTCCAGTGAAAGGAACTCTTAATGCTTCAGCATACCAAGACATTTTGGGACAATTTCATGCTCTTAACTTTGTGGGAAGAGTTTGGGGATGTTCCTGTTCCTGTTCCAGTTCCAGTTCCAGCATGACTGCGCACCAGTGCACAAAGCAGGTCCATGAAGACATGGATGAGGAGTTTGGTGTGGAGGAACTGGACTGGCTGCACAGAGTCCTGACCTCGATCCGATAGAACAGTTTAGGGATGGATTACAGCAGAGACTAAGAGCCAGACCTTCTCGTCCACCATCAGTGCCGGACCTCACTAATGCGCTTCTAGAAGAATGCTAAAAAATTCCCATAAACACACTCCTAAATCTTGTGTAAAGCCTTCCCAGAAGAGTTGAAGCTGTTATAGCAGCAAAGTGTGGCCAGCTCCATATTAAACCCTACGGATTAAGAATGGGATGTCTTTAAAGTTCATGTGCATGTAAAGGCAGGCGTTGCAAAACTTTTGGCAATATAGTGTATATAATTAGCTATAAGAAAAAATAATGTCTTACATTTCATACAGTTGATTGGTGATGAACATGAAGCAGTGCGGCTCTGAGAAACACAGTGGTGTTTAATTTCTGAATGAATCCGCGTTTTGAGCAAATCAATCGGGTGAACAAATGATTTACTTACTTTGGTCCTGAATGAATCAGCTGTTTGAATGAATCAAATCAATGAATGATTCAATCAATGACTCACTCATTTAGACATTTACCACCACCTACTGGTAGTTTAAGTTTCTTATTTAGAGTATCATTTAATTAAAAAAAGCCACATTTCCATGAATAAAAAACCCATTAAAGGAAGAGTTCACACAAAAATGAAAATTCTGTCATCGTTTACGTCATCGTTTACTCGCCCTCATGGCCGTTGAAGCCTAAAGTTTGTGTAATATATTTTGTTGAATCAAATTATTTTTCTAAAGCTACTTTTTGTAATTTCTATTTGATGCTTTTCTCATTTAACACAATCATGCCTTTATATGTTCTTGTGGGGGTAATTTCTCAGCCAAATTTGATGTGTGAATAATTTCAGATTAATTTTATATTTTAAATATTTTTTCAGGATATATGACCCCTTTAAATATTTTTTCCAGTAATTGATGTGACTCTGGTTCAGCCCTACTTACTGAGGTTTAAAGCTGACTTGAGATCTGTCTTCTGTTTGATTGAGTGCTTCTACAGTGTTGTGTTTAGTGTTAAAGCCTGTTCCTGGATCAGTGGTATAAATACCATGAGCTCTGAGTACCAGTGGGAATGAATCCTGAGGGAATCGGACCTCAATGCTTCGCCCTGGGAAAAGAGACCGGAGCACTGCTGGGAACACACTGGTGTCGTGTGTGTGCGTGCAGGTGTGCATGCGTAGTATGTACAGTTTACAGTATATGTATACAGTATGCTTGTGTACAGCATACTTCCATGTGAAGTATGTGTTAGGCATACTTCGTTAGTACAAGTATGTGTTAGGCATAGGTTATGCATACAGCATACTTCCATGTACAGCATACTTCCCCCTTCCATGTTGTAAGGTATCTGGCTTAGTTTTGGGGAATATGTATTCAATAATTAATAATTAATAATTATTCATACGGGTTTGAACCAGATAATCGCCCATTGAGGGGGATGATCTGTTACCTGCATCTGCATTCATATCTATACATCAGATTTTAACCACAAGGGATTATGGTCCACCGCTGAGGTACAGATATTTTACAGACAGGTTAAAATTAGCTCAATTGTCAGAATGATATTTGTGGTTGATCCACAATATCATCCTACTTTATAGGATTTCAGGAAACGCAATTCTGTGGCCACAAGAATGGGGTTTCCTGCCCTATAAGCAAATACTCTGTAAAGTATCTTTAATTTGTGAGCCTGTAGCTAAAGATCTTTGACACTTAAAGGGACTGGAAAATGAGCATACAATCAGAATCAATGAATGAATATAACGAATTTAATAAGGAAAACTACGTATACGGTTGCTAAGGGTTACAAGGAATACATGTATTTACAAACACAATACAACGACAATGAACAAAACACTAAAAGGATCTGAGAGTGAAAGAAACAGGGAGAGAGAGATGGAGAGAGACTGGAGGTATCAGTGGCAGATTACAGACTTTAAGACCATTGAGAGACACCCGGAAAAACACAATCTTACTGCTCTGAAGACTCGTAAACGAATACCTGCATTTGGTTCTTATGTGGCTGACCACGGCTGCGTGAATGAGCTGCGTGTCTTGTGTGTTCCGTTGGGGCGTCACGTGGTTGCGGCTCGTCGGAGGAGCGCGCACGTGTGGCGTTGGAGCGTCACGTGGTGTGCGGGTGCGTCCGGAGAGCGCGCAATTTTAAAGCTTAAAAGGTATTTGACGTAAAGTTACCAAAAGAATAATTCAGACTAAGTTTATATCCCTTCGTGGAAGTAAACAGAGTCGAACACAGAAAACAAAACTCAACGAAACAAAACAAAGAACAGAAAAGATCCCCGGGGCGGGGATCAACGAGAGAGGATTACATGGTGGATCCACGAGGTGAGGTACGAGAGAGAGAACATTGGCAGAATTCCTCCTAAGACATTCACCTCTCCGATTACAACACGAAACATCATCTTAAAGCTTCTTAGAAGCTCTATAAAGAGATTATACTTGCACAAGTTATGTTATGGTCTCTCTGTGCCGAGGCATTCCTGTACGGCCCTGTCTGGCCGCGTGAGCTGAGTCCTTTGTGTGTGAGGAAGCGTCACGTGGGCTGCTTGGCGCGCGTGTTGAACGGAGGTTCAAAGTCTTTGGGGTAACATTACCAAAGGGAAATAGTTCGGCTACGTTCGTTTCACTTCATGGAAGTGAACTGAGTCAACTACGGAAAACAAAACTTTGACTAACAAAAAAGAAATAAAGATCTCTACGGGGAAATCACGCGGAGTTAACGTTACATCTTTGCATGGCTGGTGAAGAAGCGCGTGCGTCGCTCGGTCCGGCGCGTCACGCGGTCACGTGTGTTTCTCCTTCAAAGCGAGCGCGCGCTCGTTTAAAGGTCCCTTGTAGATGGATTTGCTGAAGAGATATGTCACGGGGTTTTCTTTTCAATCGTCGATTGGAATTAAACACAGAGACTTATCTACAACTGAAAAATACAAACTAAACTAGAAACAAATAAAAGAAAGGCGAAGAGCTCGCCCGGAGGCGAGACGTTACATTATGACACGAGGACAAGGGAGGAAGAGAGCGACTTCAGCCTGCGGTTTGTCCTTTTGAAGACCTGACGTTTCCGCCTTCTTTTGGAAGAGGGTCCAATCAGGAGCTGTCCCTTTGGAGGGAGATTTTATGACCCTTTGTGTTATAACCAGGCATTTAAATCTCTAGTTTCATTGGGTGTTTAAGAGAAGAATCTTCACAATTCTTATAATACTAATGTGTCACAAAGTTTAGCAAAATGTAATGTCAATTAACAAATGGGGAACGAAGATGGGAGTTTATCGAGACCAAACTTGCCACAAATGGATTTGGTTAAACCTTAGTTGGCAAAGTTTAAAACATTATCCCATTAGAGTTGACGAGAAACATAGACCAAACCACAGAAAGGCAATTCATGAAATAGGGAACTTAGATACATTGTTCATACAATTCTCAAGTGGATATATAATATATATATATATATATATATATATGAATACAGGATTCATTTCTCCTCCTTGGTTAGAATTCAGAGAGAGCCACAGTTCTGTGAACATTCCTTTGGGTCGTAAACGCTGTTATCTAAGAACACCAGTGATGTTAGTTTTGGTCTCTTTTCACTCCAAAGATGGAAAACATAGTAAACTATATTTTACTGGATATTACGGTACGTATTCTGATTGATCACACCGAAAGCATTCTGGAGGTGTCCAGAACTGTGTGTACCAGTTATGGGAATAGACAGTTATATTTAAAATGCATAATGAAGGTATTTATAATTCACTTTAAGCTACAATAAAATCCTAGTCATTCCAATGTGACATGGGCAAATGGACACACATAAAAACACATCGAATATATCTGGTTAAATGTCTTTTAAAAAGAGAAGATTCTTTCTCTTGAGCATCAAATTCCAAGTCAGTCATAAAAATGTCTCGTAACTGGACACCACGCTCTGTCCTGAGCAGGCTTCACTTGTGGGGGATGCGTGTGTGTGTGTGTGTGTGTGTAAATTAACATTCCAGGCTTTTTGGGTCTTTAGCAGGATGTATTTAGTTATTCAGATTCACCCTTTTAGCCCAGTCCTTACAATGTGAAGCAATTTGAGTGCCTAGAAAAGCGCTATATAAATGCAATGAATTATTATTATTATTATTACAGTATACATGTGCACAGTAAGTGTGTACAGTATGCATGTACAGTATGTGTTTACAGTGTGTTTACAATATACAACATGCGTGTGTAAAGTAGGCGTGTGTACAGTATGTGTTTTCAGTATACAGTATGTATGTACAGTATGTGTTTTCAGTATACAGTATGCATGTGTACAGTATGTACAGTGTACAGTATACAATATGCACATGTACATTATGTGTGTACTGTGTGTTCAGTATACAGTATGTATGTACAGTATGTGTTTTCAGTATACAGTATGCATGTGTACAGTATGTACAGTGTACAGTATACAATATGCACATGTACAGTATGTGTGTACTGTGTGTTCAGTATACAGTATGCATGTGTACAGTGTGTATGTATGTATGTACAGTGTACAGTATGTGTTTACTGTATGTTTACAGTATGTGTGTGTCAAGTATGTTTACAGTTTACAGTATGCGTGTACAGTATGTGCTTAGTGTACAGTGTGCATGTGTACAGTGTGAACAGTATGCATGTGTACAGTGCACATGTACAGTAAGTGTGTTCAGTATGTGTGTGTACAGTATGTGCCTGTGTACAGTATGTGTATTATACCTGTGAAGCACCGTGAGATGTCAGACTGCCTGTTTTATTTGTTGCCTTCAGTTTGACGTTAAACTCTTCTTTGGATCTAAAAATCCCCCACCATATTTAAATGCATATTATTTTGTAATGTGTTCTGTCAGTCTGAAGGATTGCGGTGGTGTTGATGTGCTCATGTTTGTTGTGTGTGTGTGTGTGTGTGAGGTGTACGATAGGGCCTTCGAGGGCTGCGGAGTCTCTGATAGGTCATCGGAGGCTTTCCTCCATAAACACCAGCATTAATAACTATCAGAACAGCGTCTGGCCCGAGTGTGTGAGCAGAACTCGATTACGCTGCAGGGATTGAAGAGAACGTTACGACTGTCGGACTGACATCTCATTTGCAGTGAATCATGGGACTGTTCAGCCCTCGTCCTCCGTTACCGTGTGTCTTTCTATTCGTTCGTCGGCCTGTTGTGTTTTCCTGCTTCTCTCCATTATTCTTCTCCTCTCAGTCTGTTTTGTTTAGTGGAAAATCTGTTGTTCTAGTGCCGGATTAAAGTCGTTTCTCCCTTGGGCGTTTGGGCGTTCGTTCCTGGTCAGAACATGTTTGAACCAGTTTCTGTTTCGAACCTGGTGCCTTTTCTTCGTTCTTTCTGCATGAATAACAGTGCGCTGATATTAATATTCTGGCTGATAAGCAATGTGATGGCAGAAATTAAAATTCTGTTTTTTTTTCTATCTAAATACATTACACATACAATACTTCAATTCGTTTACATGGTGCAAATTAATTTGACGATATTATAATATACAGTATGAAAAACATTTGAGATTACTAGCTATAGATTATTTAACTTTTTTTTTTAGTGTTTCAACTTTAAGTGATAATTAGGCAAAGGCACTGGTTTCCCTCTGACAGACTCACTGGTTTCCCTCTGACAGACTCACTGGTTTCCCTCAGACAGACTCACTGGTTTCCCTCAGACAGACTCACTGGTTTCCCTCTGACAGACTCAATGGTTTCCCTCTGACAGACTCACTGGTTTCCCTCAGACAGACTCACTGGTTTCCCTCAGACAGACTCACTGGTTTCCCTCTGACAGATTCACTGGTTTCCCTCTGACAGACTCACTGGTTTCCCTCAGACAGACTCACTGGTTTCCCTCAGACAGACTCACTGGTTTCCCTCAGACAGACTCACTGGTTTCCCTCAGACAGACTCACTGGTTTCCCTCAGACAGACTCACTGGTTTCCCTCAGACAGACTCACTGGTTTCCCTCAGACAGACTCACTGGTTTCCCTCTGACAGACTCAATGGTTTCCCTCTGACAGACTCACTGGTTTCCCTCAGACAGACTCACTGGTTTCCCTCAGACAGACTCACTGGTTTCCCTCAGACAGACTCACTGGTTTCCCTCAGACAGACTCACTGGTTTCCCTCAGACAGACTCAATGGTTTCCCTCAGACAGACTCACTGGTTTCCCTCAGACAGACTCACTGGTTTCCCTCAGACAGACTCACTGGTTTCCCTCTGACAGACTCACTGGTTTCCCTCAGACAGACTCAATGGTTTCCCTCAGACAGACTCACTGGTTTCCCTCAGACAGACTCACTGGTTTCCCTCAGACAGACTCAATGGTTTCCCTCAGACAGACTCACTGGTTTCCCTCTGACAGCCTCAATGGTTTCCCTCTGACAGACTCACTGGTTTCCCTCAGACAGACTCAATGGTTTCCCTCAGACAGACTCACTGGTTTCCCTCTGACAGACTCAATGGTTTCCCTCTGACAGACTCACTGGTTTCCCTCTGACAGACTCAATGGTTTCCCTCTGACAGACTCACTGGTTTCCCTCTGACAGACTCAATGGTTTCCCTCTGACAGACTCACTGGTTTCCCTCAGACAGACTCAATGGTTTCCCTCTGACAGACTCACTGGTTTCCCTCTGACAGACTCACTGGTTTCCCTCTGACAGACTCACTGGTTTCCCTCAGACAGACTCAATGGTTTCCCTCTGACAGACTCACTCGTTTCCCTCAGACAGACTCACTGGTTTCCCTCAGACAGACTCACTGGTTTCCCTCAGACAGACTCACTGGTTTCCCTCAGACAGACTTACTGGTTTCCCTCAGACAGACTCACTGGTTTCCCTCAGACAGACTCACTGGTTTCCCTCAGACAGACTCACTGGTTTCCCTCAGACAGACTCACTGGTTTCCCTCAGACAGACTCACTGGTTTCCCTCAGACAGACTCACTGGTTTCCCTCAGACAGACTCACTGGTTTCCCTCTGACAGACTCACTGGTTTCCCTCAGACAGACTCAATGGTTTCCCTCTGACAGACTCACTGGTTTCCCTCAGACAGACTCACTGGTTTCCCTCTGACAGACTCACTGGTTTCCCTCAGACAGACTCACTGGTTTCCCTCAGACAGACTCACTGGTTTCCCTCAGACAGACTCACTGGTTTCCCTCAGACAGACTCACTGGTTTCCCTCAGACAGACTCACTGGTTTCCCTCTGACAGACTCACTGGTTTCCCTCAGACAGACTCACTGGTTTCCCTCAGACAGACTCACTGGTTTCCCTCAGACAGACTCACTGGTTTCCCTCAGACAGACTCACTGGTTTCCCTCAGACAGACTCACTGGTTTCCCTCAGACAGACTCACTGGTTTCCCTCTGACAGACTCACTGGTTTCCCTCTGACAGACTCAATGGTTTCCCTCTGACAGACTCAATGGTTTCCCTCTGACAGACTCAATGGTTTCCCTCTGACAGACTCACTGGTTTCCCTCTGGCAGACTCAATGGTTTCCCTCAGACAGATTCAATGGTTTCCCTCTGACAGACTCACTGGTTTCCCTCTGACAGACTCACTGGTTTCCCTCTGACAGACTCACTGGTTTCCCTCAGACAGACTCAATGGTTTCCCTCTGACAGACTCACTGGTTTCCCTCAGACAGACTCACTGGTTTCCCTCAGACTCACTGGTTTCCCTCAGACAGACTCACTGGTTTCCCTCAGACAGACTCACTGGTTTCCCTCAGACAGACTCACTGGTTTCCCTCAGACAGACTCACTGGTTTCCCTCAGACAGACTCACTGGTTTCCCTCAGACAGACTCACTGGTTTCCCTCTGACAGACTCACTGGTTTCCCTCAGACAGACTCACTGGTTTCCCTCAGACAGACTCACTGGTTTCCCTCAGACAGACTCACTGGTTTCCCTCAGACAGACTCACTGGTTTCCCTCAGACAGACTCACTGGTTTCCCTCTGACAGACTCACTGGTTTCCCTCTGACAGACTCACTGGTTTCCCTCTGGCAGACTCAATGGTTTCCCTCAGACAGATTCAATGGTTTCCCTCTGACAGACTCACTGGTTTCCCTCTGACAGACTCACTGGTTTCCCTCTGACAGACTCACTGGTTTCCCTCAGACAGACTCAATGGTTTCCCTCTGACAGACTCACTGGTTTCCCTCAGACAGACTCACTGGTTTCCCTCAGACTCACTGGTTTCCCTCAGACAGACTCACTGGTTTCCCTCAGACAGACTCACTGGTTTCCCTCAGACAGACTCACTGGTTTCCCTCAGACAGACTCACTGGTTTCCCTCAGACAGACTCACTGGTTTCCCTCAGACAGACTCACTGGTTTCCCTCAGACAGACTCACTGGTTTCCCTCTGACAGACTCACTGGTTTCCCTCAGACAGACTCAATGGTTTCAGGCTGTTTAATGATGCAGCGAGTGCGTTCGGGCCAGCAGAGATGCAGATGAACCTGCAATTAAAGTTTTATCGAGGGCTGTGTCTGTCCCTCTCAGTAGCATGCCCCCCCCACACACACACACACCTCAGCTTAGCACTGTCCCATGCAATATTCATACTGCTTCTACAGCCCAAACTCATTTTCATAAGCCGTTCCTCGGGCCCGTTGACTGTGCTCATATCCTTTACAGGGTAAATACAGTGCTGGGCTTTATTGTGTAGAGCACAGGTTCTCTATGCTGGAGTGTGTTTCCCGTACAACAACGTCATTCACTGATAAACTAGCATAGTACGATGCATCGTTGAAGAAACCAACTAGCTACACTCTTAAAAATAAAGGTTCTTAAATTGTTCTTTGGCGAGATGTATGGTTCCATGAAGAACCTTTAATATCCAAAGAACCTTTCCATTGCACAAAAGGTTCTGTGTAGGATAGAAAGTTTCTTTAGACTATAAAATGGTTCTTCACACTCAACAATCTCTGGTTCTTTAAAGAACCTTTCACAAAACGGTTCTCCGGGGAACCAAAAATGGTTCTTCTATGGCATCGCTGTGAAAAAGCCTTTTTGGTTCTTCCTGGCACCTTTATTTTTAGTCACGACTGTTTCCCGAAACCATACTGTGGCAAATTGGTCGTTCAACCGCGTTGGTTAATGATGTCACGCAGGTGTTGGAGTA
>CM060609.1:729728-759728 GCA_030578255.1 Tiaroga cobitis | reverse complement strand
CATCTTTATTCCCTCCAGCTCCTACTTTTCCTCCAACATCTTCTGCCCTCGATGTGTTTCTCCTGGCTTTGACATTCAGCAGATGCTGCGGTGTGTGTGTGTGTAATACACCTCTCTCCCCTCAGGTTAATCTCATGTCGTTTCACTCTCTGATGGCCTCGGACACATTATTGCTCTCCTTTCTCCACGGGTGTTTGGGATCCGCTCGTTCTCTTCTGTTCGGGTCGTGTGCCTCTGGGCGAGTGCATGAGATTGCAGTGAGAGCTGACAAATTACACACACACACACACACACACACACACACACACACACACGACCTGCTGTACATCACAGAGGTGGATCTGAGCATCTGATTGGCTCGTTCAGTCCGATATGCTCTGCTGAATATGGCACGATATCGGCCACCGTATCGCTATCGACCGATATATATTCATTTTTAATGTTATCATTATCGGCCTGATACATAGAATGTTCTCATTATAATTGTATCTATCGTTCGATCTATGGTTCTTTCTATCGTTCTATCTATAGTTCTATCTATCATTCTTTCTATGGTTCTATCTATGGTTCTATCTATGGTTCTATCTATGGTTCTATCTATCATTCTTTCTATGGTTCTATCTATCGTTCTATTTATGGTTCTATCTATGGTTCTATCTATGGTTCTATCTATGGTTCTATCTATCATTCTTTCTATGGTTCTATCTATCGTTCTATCTATTGTTCTATCTATAGTTCTATCTATAGTTCAATCTATGGTTCTATCTATAGTTCAATCTATGGTTCTATCTGTCGTTCTATCTATGGTTCTATCTATGGTTCTATCTATCTATCGTTCTACCATTCTGTCATTCCATCCATCCATCCATGATTTTTTCTATCACTCTATCTATAGTTCTACTATTCTCTGTCATCCATCCATCCATCCATCCATCCATCCATCCATCCATCCATCATGAGCTGCCTCTGTTTGCTGTTTTCTGAACAGGGCAGTTTTGAGAGTCGCACCTGTAAAGCCACTCGTAGATCAGTGTGTGTTACAGCCTGAGACGGCGTGTGCCGGTGCAACCCTCACATTAGTTCAAGTCCAGAGCAGAAGGATTTCATTAACTTTGGAGCACAAAACCTTTCCTTCTTACTGTATCTCTTGCTCATTTCTCTTCATCTGCTCTATCTGACCTCCAGCTGTCTGCCAGTAGATCTGTGCGCGCTCATACTTGTGCTTGCGGCCCGTTAAAGGCACAGCTATCGATATCTCTCGTGTGTTAGCGGGAGACAGTAAGAGGTTGAGAGTTACATTGTTTGTTGTGCTGGTGTCTGAAAGCTATTGATTTCTTACCATAAGCAATCAAACACAATTAGCCGTTGAATTCCTCAGACGGGTACAGGCGCCTCTCCTGCTGTGCTTCTCCTCGGGGAGCGGCGCTCTCTGCGAAAGTGTTCACCCCCTAAAATCAATGTGCACCAAATGGAGAGAACGCAAATTGAGATTGTGAGAGTCAAGTTATTCTGCTCCTAATGTCCTGAGTTCAAAAGCACACGCATAACTTCTCCGTTTTACTCCCTAGATACAATGTAAAAAAAATCTGTTAAATTTACGTTAAAAGAAACGGCAGCTGTGGTTGCCAGAAATTTACCGTAAAAATAACGGTAGCATATTTTAAGGTTTAACAGACTTTACTAATATTTACAGTAAAAAAAACATATTTCGTTATCTGATATAATGTTAATTTACCGATCTATTGAAGTAATAATATCTGTTTTGTACAATTGTAATACACTGACAACAACCAATCACAGCGGTGATGAGTCACATGATCAATCACAGCTCATCACAAACAGCTTTTACACAAGAAAGTTAAGACTAATATATAGAAGCTGCACCGTGTCATTCACACACACACTAAACACCATCATGGTAACACACATGACATTTAAAAAATTTAATAAACATTCATTTAACAACATTAAATGTAACATAAAACCCTAATATACAGAACTGATTAGATATCAGTTCTAATCTAAAATAAAAATACATCAAAAATACATCAAATGTGAAGTGTCATGCAGGGAATTGTGGGAATGTCAATTTCTGTTTTTTTCACTGTAAATTATACAATGATTTTTTAAATAGAAATTTAACTGTATTTTACTATAAAACATACGGTTAGATCTTTCACAGTTATTCACCGTATGTAGTACGGAAACTTTCTGTTAACCAATTAACAGTTTTCCACCGTAATCTTTTACCGTTAAAATCACAATAATTTTGACAGCGTAGCCTCCCTCCGTCCTCTGTGCTGTAAATCACGCTCCATAACCAGGAGAGTGTCGTCACTCGGGCACTGTGCCGGCTGAGAGACTCCCGGCGCTCTCCAAACGCATCTCTGCTGCCGCTCCACGTCTGCTCTTCACTCACGGACTGACCGATGCTGACGGATCATGGCGAGGCGTAGATGTGTTGGTCCTCGGCCAAGAAGACTGCAAATGGATCGGAGCACAATACCTCTGGCAGCTGTTGCTTGGCAACCTTTGTTTATTTCCATCTGCAGAATCAATCTAATTGGCCGGCTTTCCAATTACCAGCGTTCGACACTCTTCCTCTGGCCAATGGCATCACTCGATGGACTCCAGGTGTAAATAAAAGACGGGATGGATGGATGAATAAATGCCCCTTGTCGTTTATTGACCGCAGGGTGTTATCCTCGGCATGTAGAGGCATTGTTCGTGTTGGTGTGTGTGTGTGTGTGTGTGTGGACACACCAGCAAGTCTTGTGGGGGAGAGGAAAGGTCAGGCGTTGTGCATTTGGATGGATGTGGCGTCATGGGAGGCATTGGTGAACATTTCATCAGAAAGCACAAGTACACCAGGCACATTTTGAGTGAAATATGCTGTTGCTTAAAAGGGGACACATCATGAAAATCTGTCTTTCCCCGTGTGTAAATGCTGTAATCGCCGCTTCTACCGACACAGAAAACATGAACAGTGAAACCCAGTAACTGTTCTGGTGAGTCTTTCTCTGCAAGCATGACAAACAATAAGCCGATCAGATTTCGCTCCTTCTGCCGTATGAAGAGGATCTTATTATAACATCACCGGCCCTTAATCTGCACGTTTACACACACCAGCGACATTGGGTTCGGCGAGTGCCGACAGAGACCAGTTCTAACGCACTGGAGAAGATCCAGCGACGCCTGAAACTGTTCTGTGGTTGAGCACAGACGACACTGAACACTATTGACCAGAACATGTCACCGCTGTCTTATAAACACCTCAGGAACTGTGGACACTTGTGGAAGAGTTCAACATGATGAGGAGATGATCAGTGTAACTTCACAACAACTACACAAATGTCTCCGCTAACATTCAGAAACGTGTAAAAGTGAAGCTCTCCCTGAGTCTCTCCGTAAGGCTGCACTCGCTGCTGGTTACTCCTGATTCTGGATCAGTGAGATTGGCCTGTGTTGTTATTGCAGGAGTCTCTGAAGCTCGTGTGAAGGCTCCGCCCTCTTCTGAACGGAGGCGGAGCTAAAGCTCATTGGCATTTAAAGGGACACACACAAAAACGGCGTGTTTCTGCTCACACACAAAAAGGGGCAAATTTGACAAGCTATAATAAATGATCTGGTGTGGGGGAGCCCTCGGCCACACACACACACACACACATACACACACACAAAAAGGGGAAAATTTGACAAGCTATAATAAATGATCTGATATTTTGAGCTGAAATTTCACACACACATTCTGGGGACACCATAGATTTATATCCGATCTTGTGAAAAGAGGCGTAATATGTCACCTTTAATACAATGGCCCATCATAACTGTGTATTTTAAAGTGTATTGACCAATCAGCTTCCAGAACTGGATGCATTTGTTTCGTATTGTTATTTATCACTTTCTAATCCACACCACAGCCCTCATTTCCCTTCTCAAATCCAATTAAACATCATGGCTGCAAATCCAGACTTGTTTAGCGCTGACAGGCATGAATAAACGCTTACTTGAAACAAGTGGGAAAAAACAACACATTACAAAAACACAGCCGGCAAATACATGCATCAAATCAAATTAATCACATACTAATGGCTCATTAAATTAAACCGCCACAATGAATTTATTCTGCCAATAAAAGATGATGATGATTTGTGTTTCCTGTTTGCGATTTTGAAAGTCCTTCTGCTGTAAGCGTGCTCTCGGGAGATTACACGCGTGTAGAAGCGGCTCTGGACTGGGCAGATCGGCTCTCTGAATTACAGTCGGCCTCGTTGAACTAGTATTGGAGATTACAAATGTTTTGCGTATTTGATTACAAATGTGTGTGTGTGTGTGTATAATACAGGCAGAGTTTGTGCATTTTTTAGTAGAACATTTTTACAAGTCACCTTTGCTTATCTAGAGTGTTTTAGAGCAGCTTTACAGAGATAACAGGAAAATAATGCAACAGAGTTTGTTTCCAGAAGAGAATAGCGTCACAGTCCAGCTTAAGTAAGGTTGTTTTTTGTTGTAAAAAAGTTATTAATTTAGTTCATTTATATATATAGCCGCTCCGGAGATAACCGTGATGTCATCGTCCAGCTCAGTTCAGTTCTCATATAATGCTGTCGATGGAGGAGATCAATAATATTGATGAATAATAAATTAAATGCAATCTGCATCTGGACTAGATTTGTACTTTTCTGAAGAAAATGTGGATGTTGTTTCTGCGTGTTTTTATCATGTTTGCAAGAGTTCTGGATGATTCCTTTCTCTGTTTCAGGTCCGTGACACGAACAGTGAAGCGTTTAATGCTTCGGCTTTGGGAGTAGTTTGAGCTTTATCAAGCGCCGCTAATAATCTGTGAGGTTTTATCTTGTACTTAACACTCTCATCTGTCCCTGACACTGAGTTAGTGTTTAAAGACTGTGTTTTATCCCCTTCCCATTGGATTCAGGCGATCATGTTAAGCCGGGGTGGTGATGTATTGATTGAGCCTCGGTGTGACCCCTGGTGTGTGTGTGTGTGTGTGTGTGTGTGTGTGTGTGTGTGATGGGTAGGTTTAGGGGTCGGGTTAGTGTAAGGGGACAATGATATACAGTTTGTAAAATAAAAAAAAGATTACACCTATGGAGAGTCCACGTTTAGCCAAGTAAATGTGTGTGTGTGTGTATGTGTGTGTGAGCCCTATCAGAATGAAGAGATCCAGAGGCGTTGCATTCAGGGCAGTGTGTTCTCTAGATGATGATGTCACAGACTCCCTAATCAACTGTGTGTGTGTGTGTGTGTGTGTGTGTGTGTGTGTGTGTGAGGAGACGATCTCCTTAGCAGTGTTCAATATGACAGTGATAGAACGTCTTTCTGGGGATTGAGCGAGTCTGGGGTGATTTTTATTAAGATGTGTCACCTTGGGATGATCCTGTCTGGATGTAATAAAAGCATTATCTTGCGTATTTCCCAGAATCCCACACACTGATCAAGGACTTTCAGTAATGTTCAGGACACAATATGCCTTATATGGAGAGTCAAAGGGAAAATCACCTCATCCTTGTTCATTTTTAATCTCTGTGTGTGTGTGTGTGTGTGTGTGTGTATGTGTGTGTGTGTGTGTGTGAGAGAGAGTGTGTGTGTGTGTGTGAGAGAGTGTGTGTGTGTGTGTGTGTGTCAATGTTTGGAATGAATTGAAAGAAGTCTGTACTGCTCACCAAGGCTGCATGTGTTGTATAATAAATACAGTAAATACAGTAAATTGTGAGACAGTGGCTAATGAGCTTGAAGATCAGTTGGACCAATCCAGGTACAAATGAGTTTTTAGCATGATGTGAGTTTAAAAATAATAATTTGCGATACAGTTGTTGTTAGATTATTTTTACAATCTGTGAGAAATCAGAAAGATTCCAGTCTTTCTCCATTCATGTATATGACATGATTGGGGAAACGATGTTCGATGATGTACTGAGATCACCGCCAGTTATAATGAGCACAATATACAATCAAGAACATTTTATTAAGAAATCAAGTGTAGATTTCATCATGTACATGTCCCTGAATTTGCTTATGTTTGTTGTGGACCCTTCCTACACAGTTTAGATCTCACTCATTGCTCTTTTTCACCTGTGTGTGTGTGTGTCCTGTCCCTCACCTATAAGTACAGTACACAGCTCTGCATTCCCGTGATTTCTCAGCACATTTAGCATCACTGGTGCATCGTAAGCGGTCTCAGGTTATATTTGTTCTCTCTCTCTCTCTTTCTCTCTCTCAGCACTTTGGCTGTGACACTGAGTGTCCTCACTCTGAATAATTCACTGTTGAGTATAGAGCTGTGTGCGAATGAGAGGGAGAACTGCAGGATAGCTTATGTCATTTTCTCAGCTGGTTATTTCTCTCTCTCTCTCTCTCTCTGTCTCTCTCTCTCTCTCTCTCTCTGTCTCTCTCTGTCTCTCTCTCTCTCTCTGTCTCACTCCATCTTTCTGTTGCTGTAACTCGCTCTCCTCTCGTCTTTCTGGACTTCACCGGCCGCACGCTCTGTTCTTCTGAGGCCGGACATGAATAGTTAATTTAATGCTTCCCGTAACTCAGCGATTTACCAGGAATCCTCTGATCAGATTCCTGACGCAGGAGAAGAGATGTCCTGTCAGAGCGTTTATAGGCCAGCATGGGCATGTGTTCGGTTTTAACACGTGATTCAAAGTTAAAGATTTACTGAAGAAAACATGACACAAAAAAAAAATTTTTCTTATTAATAATATTTAAATATAATTTATCAATAAACTCAATACTTATATTTTTTAGGTAATATTTACTCAACTCTATTTAATTATATATATACATACACTCATTTTGAAAAGTTAGATTATATTTTTTTACAAAACAAATACTTTTATTTTGCAAGGATGCATTAAATTGGTTAAAAGTGACAGTATTTCAAATATAATTTTCAATTGTTTTTACCTTTTTAAATTCTTCAAAGAATCCTAAAAAATAAAATGTATGACGGTTTCCACAGAAATCTGAAACAGTGGAAACACAACTGTTTTCATCACTGATAATAATCATAAATGTTTGTTGAGCATCAGATCCTCATATTAGAGTGATTTCTGAAGGATCATGTGACACTGAAGACTGGAGTAATGATGCTGAACATTCAGCTTTGATCACAGGAATAAATTACACTTTACTGTATATTCACATAGAAAACAGCTGATTTACACTGGAGTAATATTACACTCTTTTTACTGTATTTCTGATCAAATAAATGCAGCTTTGCTGAGCAGAAGAGACTAAAATCTTACTGACCCCAAACTTTTAAACGGTAGTTTATATCATTTTAATTCACATTCAAGAGTTATTGAAGAAATTATTCCTTTGGAAAAGCCAAGCATCGAGTTCCTCAGGAACATCTTCTCTCTGTGTGAGTCTGAAGTTTGACGGAGAGTTTTCTAACACTGGTGGGATTTCGCTCATAACAGCGTCAGGTTCACTGGTGTGTGTCTCCGACCGCAGCGCTAACGTCTGAACGCGTCTCTGTGTGCCTTTCTGCAGCGCTCCAGGATTGCTCCATTAAAAACAAGCTATTGATTCTTTGGGAGCGTGCGGATTGACTTGGCACAGCACCGGCTCTCGCAGCTCTGATGAAGCTCGGCGATGGGTTGCAAACGCTCGTTTACTCTTAGCAACAAAAAAGTGGTAGGGAAGGAGTGATGGAAGAGGTGACGGCCAAATGGGAATGAGTTTCTCGTTAAAGTGTCTGCCATGGTTCTCTTCTGTGTGGTTCTCTCTTCAAGCAATGCTGGTTGCTAAACAGTCAGATCTAGTTGACAGATGTTTCATATTCTTTGCTTTCATTTGTCATGCATCTCCCAGCAACAGCACAAACATGAGTTTGTAATCATTTACCAAGTCTTTTAACAAGTTGTTGTGTACAGTATATACGCATACCTGCACAATCTGATATAGAAAGTAAAATGTAATTGAGTGTTTACACTGAGGTGCATCAGATTATGATCTGATTTCAAACCAGAGTTTCATATGGTGTGGTTTGCATCCAGATTGTAAACATTAGATTTCTTTCATCATTTTCATCCAAATGATTTAAAGAGACCTTTTGGTTTCAACTTACTAACTTTTATCCCTCCTATTCCTATTCAGAACGTAGGCTTACTATTGGCCAGCATCACACGCATCACACACATGACCAGCGTCGGCCAATACTGAGCCTGCGTGTGACGTATAACCCAGAAGCGCTGCGCTGTTACACTACGCAAACTCACTCAGGCCCACAGAGAAGAACATGAAGAGTTGAATAAAGTAGTTATTTTAGGGTTTTTTGCGCACAGAAAGTATTCTTGTCGCTTGATAAACTTAAGGTTGAGCCGCTGTAGTCATTTGGACTATTTTAACGATGTCTTTAATAACTTTCTGGGCCGGCCAGTTTCAATCCCTTAGAAGCCTATGGAGGAGTGAGACAGCTCTCAGATTTAATCACAAATATCTTAATTTGTGTTCTGAAGATGAACGAGAGTCTTACGGGGTTGGAACAACATGAGGGAGAGTCATTACTGACAGAATTATTATTTTTAAAACTCTAGTGCAGGAAAAACACTCAGTGGCTTCATTCCAGTCGAGGGAGGAAGCATATATAGAACCATATGCCAAGCTGGTGATCTTTAGAAACGTCCATACTGAATCTCTGGTGATTACAAACATCCTACACAATGTTTCTTGCAAAGTCCATTATCCAGAGAGGAGGTTTCAGAGGACACTTGGCTTAGTCTGGCAGGTTACAGCTCCAGCGTTTGCCAAGAGCGATGGAGACCTTCGACTGGAGCGAGTCTGGATCGAGACGATGGAGAGAGTGAGTGAGGAGAAAGAGAAGCACTTGAAGACCGCAGGCCAGGAGAAATCCATAGATACACCCACTCACACTCCAAACCCATCTGCTGTGTGTGAACAACCCAACACCACCTCAGAGCTGGCGTGGAAGAGGCGAAAACACATTCTGTCTGAGTCTTTATGCACAGTTTGAGCAATCAGTGTACTGGATACTGTACTTGAGTGTTCAGTTGCAAGTTTTTCCACTTTTTGTCAAAGGACATCGTTCTAGTGACTTACAGTGTCTTTAATGCACTAAGTTACAAACGCTGTTGTAGAGCCATGCCAGACGTTTTTTCCTACAGTTTTGTGAAAGCAGTGTTGTAAACATCCATATAAGTGCAAGGTTAGTGTAGCCTAGCGGATAAAGGTCTGGGCTGGTGGATGAAGGGATGTGTTTGTCTGAAGAATCGTTGAACTGTCATCATTGTTTACTTGAATAAGACATTTTGTTCCAGGTTACTCTATGGGGAATGTCACTACAAGTATGCAGTAAATCGTCTTGGGTAAAGTAGTTTGTTAGGGATTGGTAAAAGCATGCAAAAGTGGACGATTTCCATCGTTCATACATTTTACTCTTGATTTTATGGATATTTTATTACGCCATGATGCTTTAAAGTTTTAGGAGGCTTGCTGCACACTAAGGCTGCATCAGAGTTCACATACTTCCCTACTGTATAGTAGGCGAAAGACACTCAATTACAAAAAAAAAGTATGTCTGAATCTACAGTACTTATAAAAGAGTTGGCAAGAAGTCCCCGGATGTCTTACTACTTCCGGTGAGATTCTGAAGTGTGCTTACGATGGACACTTTCCTATCCCATGAGGCCATGGGACAGGCTTTATGAACGACACACTAACGCTGTAGGTCACATGATGATGACAACATGGCGAATGTAGTACTTTCAGATTACATTCATGCTACACACATTCATACTATATAGAACATACTTTTTTTTAGTGGTCATGAAGTAATTACTTATTCAAAATAAGTCCCTATGACTTAAGATAGTATGCGATTTCGGACACAGCCTAATTGTAGTGGCATTCTCAAATAATGGTACAAAATGTGTAAAGTTTTGAATGTTTAAAAAAAAAAAGCTTTTTTTGCGCACTATTTAGACTTTACACTAATGCTTTGCCTGGGCCAAACATGTCATATTCTATGAAATGAATGTGACAGCATTTTTCAGACAGCTGAAAAGAAAAGAAAAAAACAATGTTCAAAACTTTTTTATACGAGTACCTTTTTATTTTTAAATCATCTTATTAAATACTCACCATATTTTGAGAATGACTGAATGTTGAACAACCGTTGTGATAAAGCTTGATTTTACTTAAAGCAAATTTACAGTCTGTTGAAGTTTATGATTCTAATAGCAATTGCCCCATAAATATGTTAAAATGCATATGATCTTAGTTACATGTATGGTGCATTTAGGCGTCACAAAGACTCGCGCATCATTGTGGCGTTTAATGTCCATCTGTGTTTCATCTGAAGGTTAGCATGAGGTGCACTTGCTTGAGTGATCCTGTGTCATCACAGTCTCCCCAGATGAAGCAGTGACAGAATGAGTCAGAGCTGATGGTGGATGAAATAAAAAATGCATTCGACAACCCAACAAAGAAACCATATTGAGACCCTCCAATGACAGGCACTTTAAAACGCTGCATTGATGCAAAAGAGATGTTGATTTTTTAAGGGTAAAGTCAAACTTTTCAATTAGATTTACCCCATTCCTTTAGTGTCTGTCTACAGTATGTCTCTCACTGTAAACTCTTGTTTGGTTCTTTGTGTTCCTCCTCCTCCTCCTCGCTGTAATCATAATCTCAGGCTTTGTCTGTCTTCTCTCATCTTCTCTCGCTCCCCCGTTCCTCATCGCAGCTGCACCTCAAGCTCTAATTCTCATTTTCCCCATTTTAGCAATGTCTCGACTTCCCTTCCAACCTCTCCCGACAGCATCCTGTGTCTTAATTAAAATGGGGCCCTCAAAAAAAAAGAGAAAAACTAATGAAAGAAGAAGCTGTTAATTACACAACAAGGTCACAAGCCTTTTACCTTCACAGCTTAATTGTGGCCTTGATTGTGTTTCTGCCTCATTTTTATGCAAACGTCAGACTGGCAAACTCGGTTAATTCTTGCACTTCTGGAGGGTCACACGTTTTTGTGTCTGCAAAGCTAGTGAGTTTGTGTGATACAAATGTAACTATATGTGTGTTTGTCATCTTATAGGCATTTATGTATGCTGACACTTTGCCTTTTCTCTTGAAGCCTATTCAAGATCCTTCAGGCTGACCGTTAATTACCCTTCATGACCTCCTGCCCTGTACATCCATTCATCTTCAGCTGAGCCTCTCATTTCTCAACGAGGGTCACCCTGACCTTAAAACCCTTACAGACCCGCCAGTGTCCACCTACCCTTGCCATCGATCCTGTCATGTCTTCACAACCATTTACTCCCTTCGATTTCCAAAGGTGGACCACCCTGTTATTTTCGTGGCCAATTGCATTAACGACTCTTCGGCACAAAGGTCAGAGGCGCTACAGTTTTGGATCTTGGCATGATCAATACCTTCAACCTCAATCTCTTCCTTTTTTATTCCTTTCCCCTTTTTCCTCTTACGTAGAGTAAGGTCAGAGGCACTACAGTTTTGATTAGAGGTCACTGGATATTTTATAAACAAGATCTTATCCCAGACAGCACCATAGTGTTGGCCCAGATCCGGCCCACGTCTGGGACTGGTTGAATCCACATGTACCAGATGTGGCCCGGATCTGGGCCGGCATGTTGCTATCTGGGTATTCCATGTATTTTGACATGGTCTGTATCAGGGCTGCTCCTGGAAGACCAATGTCCAGCAGTGTAGCTCCAACCTGTCCCAACACATTAGCTCTCTGTGTTTAATTAGAATTGAATCTAAACCTATAGACTAAACGCGTAATATACATATGCATGCCTTCACCATTTTCACAGATTCACGTCTTTGAAGTTTATATGAAGATGATAACGTTTTAAAATTTTTCAAAACTTGCACCTCGGAACCTGTTTCAAAGGGTGCGTTCCCGAGCACCAAACACTGTTATCGTGTAAATGAGCGGCCAGACCGCATTAAAAGTTTTCTGTTTTCAGTTAAAACGGTGTCGTGTTAGCGGCCCCTAAGTAAGTAACTAATGATCTTTGCAACGGAAGTGAATCAATCAAAAACTAACTTTATCTGGACAATAACTTTATTCTAGAGCTGCTGTAAAGCCTAAACAATCTCTGTTACTTAAATGTCCTATTATCACTGTAAAGCTGCTGTGAAACAATCTGTAATGTTTTAAGCACTACATAAATTAAGGTGAATTGACTTGACTTGACTAAAGTCTCCAGGTACAGGATTGGGCACCCCTGGTCTATGCTTCCCCCCATCTATCTTGCTACTTTCTTTCTTCCCCCCCTTTTCCC
This sequence comes from Tiaroga cobitis, assembly GCA_030578255.1. NCBI lineage: Eukaryota > Metazoa > Chordata > Actinopteri > Cypriniformes > Leuciscidae > Tiaroga > Tiaroga cobitis. The sequence goes on along the minus strand of CM060609.1, from coordinate 747,429 downwards.
CTTTGGCACTAAGGTCAAATGTCAGAGGTGCTACGATCACTGGACTTTCTCATAAAGGTGAACCTTTTCCATGAGTCTTGGCTTGGTCCATAAGAATCCATTTCTTTTTCTTCCTTGCTTTCGTTTCCTCTGCTTTCTTTCCCCCTTTTTCCTTTTCTCCCCTTTTTCCTTTTCTCCCCTTTTCTATCTTTACCCATTTTTCCTCTTCCCATTCCCTGCTTTGATTTATTCTGCCACGGAATGATCATGTTGTTACTTGGAAGAAATTTCTGATATCGTTCCTGACCTCTACGCCATTGTTAATGGGAAATGTGACCAGCATCCAGACATCCATTTGTCTTCAAAAAATGGAAATCAATCAACAAACATGCCTCTAATCTTTTGTATTATAATTAAATTTTTGGGTTTTGCTGCTGACTAACCTGTTAAGACGGAAACGTTTGGACACTTCACAGCAATTTGTAATGTAAGACATTCAGATTCTCGATTGGTAGCGTCTGCAAAACTTTGAGGAATGACTTCTTTTCCACTTTGCTTTATCACGTAATGTTCAAGCTGAGCTCACGGCCTGAAAGCGAAAGGGGAGAATGAAAAAAGAGGTATCCATTACCTGAGCTAACAAAAAGGAGCGGTGTTTGTTTGAGGCTGCAAATGTGCCCAACCTGTCGTGCTTCGATATTTCTGAGAGATGTTGCAAATTTGCCTGCATCTCATTCGCAACCCCGCTCTCATTCTCCAAACCCAGCACCCTCATCAGTCGGACACCCTTCAGTGATTCAGAAACGAGCTTTTACTTATTTTTTCTTTTCCATCTCTCTCAATTCCTTGAGTGCCGCACCTGAAATTGCTTTGACATTCAGATGCAAACATACCCATTGACACCCGCCTGATGGGTTTGGAATGCAAATGGACAGGACTCTCTCTCCTTCCTCTCTACTTTCCTATCTCATCCCTCTCTCCCAGCCTAATGAGGGAAAGCTGATAGCTTGCTTTCTGAGATCAGGCAGACGTGGATATAGACGTGTTGATATTGGGGTTTGAGGGGACAGGGGTAATGTCACTGAAAGCCTACAGGAAATCAATTTCACCAGTGCCATCTCCCCACTGTGAAACGCTGCCCTGCTGTTTGCCGAAGCAAAAGTGATGCCGACAAGACGGTTCTGTCTCACTCTCATAGAAACACCTCAACACATTAGTACGCTTATTTAATGTTGCATTGGCACACATCATTTTCTTTCCTTGCCTCTTTTTTCTCTTCCTTCCTTCCTTCAGCATTTCCCCCCTCCTTTGCCTAAACTTTCTTCTGTCTTTCCTTCCTTGCCTTTGTCTGTCCCTCTTTCTATCTTCCTTTATGCCTTTTTGCTTTTCCTTCCTGCCTGCTTTCCTTTCCTTTTCTTTTTTTTTTTACTTTCCCCACTTTTTCCTTTCTTTCCAACTTTTCCCCTTCTGTTTCCTTTCCCCCCTCTTCCTTCCATCTTTCCTTCCTTTTCTTCCATTGATTTTTTTCCCTTCCTACTTTTTTGACATCTGTCCTTCCTTCCTTCCTTCCTTCCTTCCTTCCTTCCTTCCTTCCTTCCTTCCTACACTCTTTCCTTGTTTCCTGCTTCCTTTGTTCCTTCCCTCCCATTTTCTCTTCTTTTCCACTGTTCATTACCTTCGTTCATTACCTCCAACTTCCTTACCACTCACTTTTCCTCTTTTCCTTCCTGTCCCTTCTTCCTTCCATCTTTCCTTCCTTTCTTCCATCAATCTCTTTTCTTTCTACATTCGTTACATCTGTTTTTCCTTCCTTCCTTCCTTCCTTCCTTCTTTCCTTCCTTCCTCCCTCCTTCCTTCAGTCTCTCCATCTTTCCTTGTTTCCCACTTCCTTTGTTCCTTCTCTCCCATTTTCTCTTCTTTTCCCTTATTTTATTTTCCTTCCATCTTTCTTTCCATCTGTATTTTTCATTTCCTTTCTTTCTTCTGTCCATCCTCAGGTCCTTTATAGCTTTTTGCTTTTCCTTCCTACCTGCCTTCTCCCTTCTTTACCTCCCCCACTTTTTCTTTTCTTTCCAACTTTTCCTTTCTTTTCCATTTCCCCCTCTTCCATTTCCCCCTCTTCCTTCCATCTTTCCTTCATTTTCTTCCATTGATTTTCCCATACTTTTGTTACACTTGTCCTTCCTTCCTTCCTTCCTTCCTTGTTTCCCTCTTCCTTTGTTCCTTCCCTCCCACTTTCTCTTGTTTTCCCCTGTTTCATTTTCCAGCCATCTTTCTTTCCATCTGTATTTTTCATTTCCTTTCTTCTGTCCATCCTTCTCAATTTACTTTTCTTATCCACCCTTTTCCCTCTTCAAATCCCTATGCCAAATCTCTCTCACACTTTATGTAGTTCTACCTCTGTATAACATGGTTCCCCAGGACCTTCTGTGAGAAATTACACATGAAGTGGTCTATGATCTGTAAACGCAATGACCTGAATTCTCGAGTTCTGGTGACAGGAGATGATTGTGCACACATGTAGCGATGCCTGACTCCTCTCGGATCTGCTCAGCGTTGTGCCTCTCCATCAGGGGCTCGGGCTCAGGCTCAGCTCTGGACATTTACAAATCTCCTCCATACTTGGCTAAATGGAAACCATCCATCAGAGTTGACAGAAAGCAAACAAAGCCCCAACATTAGCTGGGTGGAAGCTTTTGATGATGTCATCCTCCTCTCTAAGCCTCTGGAGGTGGGTGACCTAATGTGTTTCATTGGGAAGGAAGGGAGAACACAGTGCAAGATCTGTTGATGAAGTAAGCGTGCAAACCAACCAGGGTTGACAGAACTCTAATGCAAGGAAAGTGTGAATGTATAAAATGTCCAAAAGGTCCAAGACTGTGAGCAAGGATCATTGATTTGAGCCATAGCAGATCTGTATGTTAATAAGAGAAGTGCATTGATGAGGATTGATTAGTGGGAGTGAGGGGCGGCTGGGATTCAAGCCCCACGAGGCAGAGTTCAGATTATTCTTGTCCTGATTAGGATTAAGGCCGAGCAGCGTAATGTCCTCTAATTCTGACTCTTTTCCGTGGTTTTTCTATTGCTCTGTTGGTAGTGATAAGCAGCATTGAATTTGAGAGTCTGAGAAGACAGATTTGGGGGGAGAGATGGAGAAAATGGGAGAGAGTGAAAGAGACTGAGAAAGAGGATAAGAGTAGGATTAAAAGAAAAAAGAAGAGTGAAGGAAAATGGTGAGGTGTGTTAAGAGGATCAGAGATATCAGACATTCAGAGAAAGAGTCTGTCCAGTCGTGACACCGTAAGATCTTCTCCTTTGTCTCTCTCCAATTTCCTCTGAAAGGGACTCTATGCCCAGTTTAAGCGATTTATGTCTGTCATGTAACCATAACTGGGGAAAATGTGAAAATGTGAGTGGTTTTACTTGCGCTCACAGGAAGCTAGGATGTTGTTATGTGATTAAAATTCACATTGGTAGGGTGTTATATGTGGGTGGTTAGACCTCACACCCAAACCTCTATGAATTTCTGTTCCCAATTATATTTTAATTTTGCTGCTGTTACCAGACCACTGAAGGTGATTGTTTGTGACATTTGAGATTTGGAAAAAAATAGCTTTTGTGGCTCTGATTAATGTAGAGGCCATATCAATGTCACTATAATCACTGTTACAGAATGCTCAGTTTTTATGGGAAAACCACGTGGGTCACCTGAACCCGAACGGTTATTATAGCTCATTTAAACCCAATGGTCTGAACTGTCACAGAAGCATGAAGAGCATATGATAGGCAGGACCTTTAAAATAGACCTTTCACTCCTTCATTTATGTGGATTTATTCCATTCGCAAGGGATTCTTTCATAAATTGAAATTAGCAGCATTGAGGCAGTGATCTGAATATGATGACATGAATTATTGATTCCCTAACAGCTGCTTGCAAATCTAGCCTGACATTTGGAAAGAAGACGGCATGGAATTATAGCCAGAAAATAATGAAGGCCATTTGTGTCGAGACGAGAGAGGGAGAGCAAAGCAAACGTCTTTTTAGACTTATTAATATTCATTAATACCTCCTGTCAGAGCGCCAATGAAACAATTCATTGCTTACGTTTACTGTATTACGTTCTTTATGATTTATTGATGTGTGTTTGAAGGAGCTGGGTGGTTATGAAGACCCTCAGCGAAACCAGATATTTGTCAGTGAGAGACAAAGACTTCAGATTTTATGTATTGTTTTTGTTTTTCTTCTTGAACTTACACAAACTAAAAAAATTGCAATAAACTCTTTCTGCACATATATATTTTAATCTTTCTTATGGAAGGTTGTTAGGTCACACTACCTGTGTTGTGTTTGTCTTGAATTAAATGTTTCTGTTTCTATTAGTCTCATTTGCAGGTTGCTTTGGATAAAAGTGCCGGCTAAATGAACACATTTAAATGATTTGTTTGTTCTCCATTGGAGTTAAAATGATGCATAATTTCAGATAATAAAACCAGGCATAAAGTTAGGCAAGGAATTTCCTAAAAAATGGCTAACTTTTATATGCTGTACCTCTAAGAACGTAATCCACCGCCTCCTTTCCCTTCAGATATTTGGCTTTAGATATTTATAATCTTGGTTCTGGATCCTCTGTAACCTGGCGTGAGTTTTGCTCGATCTGTACTATAGTTCCTCATGGCAGAACAGAGCCAATCATCTCACTGGTTTCTGTTCATCAACCCCTGCTGATGTCACATTAGATGAATTGATCCACATTTAGCCAGCTTGTCTGTTGTGGAATTACACAATTAATTCTGAGACCCTGGGAATGTGTATGTAATGTCAGGTTGTGATCTCATTCCCTTCGGTGTGTTTGGCTGTTTTTGCCACAGTCCTCCGGCAGCAGTAAAACACATTACAGTCCAGTTGTAAAGACAGCAGCAAAAACAAACACAGGTCTGATAACACACATTTTATTAGAGCTGTTTGCAGGAATTAACTTGACAAGCCACGAGCTTCGCTTTCACATTTCATACACTGAGATGTGCTTGTGTTTTGGTGTGTATCTGTGTATGTGTTTTTAGTTATGTGTGCTTTTATATTCCATATTCCATTTGGCGTTTTTCCCATTGTCTCTCGGATTTTGCTTGCCCCGCTGGAAAACAGGTGTGTGTGTGTGTGTGTGTGTGTGTGTGTTTGCGTGTGTGCTGCTTGGGTCACCGTGTGCGTGTGTGCATCTCTGTGTATCCATGTGCATATTTACTGCATGTTTTCCAGAGAATTGTTTTTATGACCCTGTCAGTGCATTGAGGCAATGATGAAGGGATTGTATAATGACTCGAAATGAAATTGGGGGATTGGCAAATGAATGGATGGATGTCGCTGAGTGTAAGAATTTATAAATGATACTCTTAACATCCGCCTTGACAATGACCTTGGGGAATTTGCATGCAAGTATAGCACCTTTTACAGGGATCAGCGATTTGCTGGTTAGCATAACCCAGTTAGCATAATCCGGTTAGCATAACCTAGTTAGCATGATCCGGTTAGCATGATCTGGTTAGCCCCTGCTGGTAGACGCTGTAACTACACCATCTGGTTCTAAAAGGAAAGTAAAACTGCATTTTTCCATCTTAAAAATATATCTAAAATACGCCATATGCTCTCATTGGGAAATGCGGAACAATTAGTTAATGCGTTCATGACCTCAAGGCTAGACTATTGTAATGCTCTACTGGGTGGTTGCCCTGCACGCTTAATAAACAAACTACAGCTAGTTCAAAACGCAGCAGCTCGAGTTCTTACCAGAACCAGGAAATATGACCATATTAGCCCGGTTCTGTCAATACTGCATTGGCTCCCTATTAAACATCGTATAAATTTTAAAATATTGTTGATTACCTACAAAGCACTAAATGGTTTAGCTCCGCAGTACTTGAGCGAGCTCTTAACGCATTATAGTCCTTCACGTCTATTGCGATCTCAAAATTCCGGCCAGTTGATAATACCTAGAATATCTAAATCGACTGCAGGCGGTAGATCCTTTTCCTATTTAGCACCAAAACTTTGGAACAGTCTTCCTACCATTGTCCGGGAAGCAGACACACTCTGTCAGTTCAAAGCTAGACTAAAAACACATCTCTTTGACCTAGCATACACATAACACACTATAGACTTCTATAAATTCAATGTTAGGCTGCATAGATTAGGTCAGCCGGAACTGGGAACACTTCCCTTAAATCTTGATGTACTCGCTACATCATAAGAAGAATGGCATCTACGCTAATATTAGTGTCTTTGTTTATCCCGAGGTTTTCCCACAGCCTGCCGGATCCAGGCCGTGTCCAGATCTGACGAAGGAGATCCGCCTGGACCCGATGACAATGCAGTGCTGAAGTGTCCACTATCCTCTCCCTATGGAGGATCCCTTTCCCACTCTACAGATAAAGCGTTGTGAATTCCGGCTCGCGTACCCCGAAGTGATAAAATAAAACAAAATTCTGTATCAAAATTTATAGGCAAGAAAAGTAGTTTGTTTAGGCTGGGTTGTATGAATTATAAACCTGCGCACATATTTTCAAAAGCACATAACTATAGAATCAATTCTGAATGAGCATGTGAACGCCGTCAGCGTTAATCACAGGTTCGCGTTTAAAGTCTGATCATTTCGACGGAGGTGAATCAATCAAAGTTAACTTTAGCTGCAAATAACATTATTCAAGAACCGCTATAAAGCCAAAACAATCTGTTACCTTAAATTATATGTTTATCTCTGTAAAGCTGCTTTGAAACAATCCATTGTTAAAAGCGCTATATAAATGAAGATGACTCGACTTGACTTGACTAAAAGGCAACTTTCTCCATTATATGCAGATTTTTTTTTTTTTTTGCAAGCAACAAATTGTAATTATATACTTTTTCATGTTTTAGGTTTGGTCTAGTGAACTCCAGGTGTTGTTTTTATCAGTGAGATGGTTGAGTTACACATCCTTACACTCACTAAGATGCAAGACTTACTTTTCTTTCCTACAGTGGCCATATTGAACTTGCGTTTCATTGTTGCACGAGTGTCTCCTCAGCTATTTTACGAGCGTGAGCTTCCATCACTTACTGTTCGTAAAGGCAACAAATAGCCCCTTAATCATGTGTAATATAAACCTCATTAGAAAGGCTTAGTTCCTGGAGGCTCAGTTCTCCACTAGCGTATTATGTTCCCAAGTGGTTCCTTCATGTTGGCTAATAAGGTCTACAGCCATCTAAGCTGTTCTGGCCTCAGGTTATAAGTGATGCCATAGTTCAGGCTTGTATTGAATACTTCTGTAAGCTCCAGGTTTTGTTGTGACGGGTCTTTGCTGTGTGTTTCTCTCTCCAGCCTGTCCTCCGGGCACATATAAGATGTCTTCTCGACAGCAGGAGTGTTTCCCTTGTCCAGCGAACAGCAAGTCTGAAGAAGAAGGCTCTGTGGTGTGTGTGTGTGAGGACGATCACTTCAGGACCCCGCTGGACCCTCCGTCCGCACCCTGCACTCGTAAGACCCGCTTCTGTCTGCATGACAATATGTCCCATCTCTTCTGGGAAAAAATTACATTTGTTTTTTTAGAATTTTTTTCTTTGTTGGAATGGTGCGAAACTTGGTAAAGGTTTTGGCACTTGCTGAGTGAACCACACACACACACACACAAAAAATGGACATGATATGAACAGGTTAAATCGTCCTGAAAAAATTAGTCCCACTTGTGCTCCTCGCGGTCAAAAATGACGCATTGGAAACGAATGTGAGGCGAGTTTCCTCTAGTGGAAGCGTTCGGAACTGCAGCCGAACACACTCTCACTGAACGCTCGTTTACTGAGAGATCAGACTCACGTGCGGAACACACACTGGTTTAGATTTATGGCTTTGATTTTCTCACAGTTCTAGAGTAACACATGTTTTTGAAAATATATATTACTATATGCTATATAGTATTATTATATACCGTGTGTAATTACTCGTTTGAAAATTCCCATAACCAGTCCCATTGATTCTTGGTTTAATGTTGTTTACCTTTTGCAACTTCTTGACCTTTTAATTTGTCAGTTTTAATCTTAAAGTCCCCCTGTAGTCAATCATTTTATCCCTTAAAACTCTTCTTTGATCACCAAAATTACATATTTAAATGTAAAAAATATCTTGAATGTAACTCGACACCCTCGCCTCATTTAGTATGTGCGTCTCTATGAATATGCAAATGAGCCCCGCCTCCACTCACTCACTCAGCTCAGAGATCCACTGGTTGACGATCACACGTTGATCTGATTGGTTACAAGGTCGTTTGTGACGTCAGAAACACCAGCGATTTCAAACCGTGTGTTTGAGACTGTCTTTGGTTCACTGCAGTTTTAAGCAGGAAATACTCAGCAATGCTGTCGACTTATGAACTTACACACGGTGTGTCTTAAAGCGTATTAAACACACCACATAGACACATAAACAACATTAAAAGCTGGAATTTCACCACTGTGAAAGCTTCACTACAATCTTGTAGTATTGGAAAGTAACATTGCCCAGATTGGCTGATTAAAGTGAATATTGTGAACAAAACATGTTACATTTAATATTATATATATATGTATATTATATATATATATATATATATATGTAACCCTTTCCGTCTGTGTGCTCCCCCAAATGTCTCTGCGTTGTGTTTGAATGATGGTTGAATGAGGAGGACACAGATATCGTGGTCGTCACAGTAGAAGCTTTATTTTGGGCTCTTTATCTGCATCAGCCACTATGCAGCACACAGCAACATCTTTTCACAAGGAAAATAGAACTGTTAGTAACCAATATCAAAAATAAAAATGCATACAAAACTATAAAACGAAACAGCATAGCCTTAGCTGCAGTTATATTAACACTCAAATCACGGGGGTTCACAAAGATTGGAAAAAAATAACTTTACGCATATGACAATTAATGTCAAGTGTCACATACACCCAAAATACAAAGAACAAAACTCAAAATACTCTGACCAACTTTAAACACCATACAATACACAGAAATATATACTCCACCACATGGAATTTACAACCCATTAAATAATATCAGAAATACAAAACCATCCATCGCAAATAACTGCACATCTATGTTAGTTAACATCTTTAACAGTAATATATTTCTTCAAATAACATGGATGGCCAATATAATTAAAGAAATTAAATAGATGTAACAGAGAACAGTGAAAACCCTCCTTACCTTTTCACAAGGAAAATAGAACTGAACAAAAAAACAGCTCCACCCATGTGAAGAAAGGCTCACTCACACAGTGAAACACTCACAGAACACAGCTCCCCCCTAAGGCTGGGAGAAACATTTTACATCTTTCCTACATCCACCCCCTCTTTAAATGATGCCGTCCCAGTCATCACTACAAAAAAACAAAATTAAGTCTGTTTAAATCTTAAGATTAACTTTGAAGTGTCTGTGTGGGGTGTGTATGTGTGTTTGTATTGCTAAAGTAGAGCTGCTTCTTCGCTTTAGCCTTTTCCCACACTTTCCTTCCTCTCTCTACCTTCTCCTTGTCAATCTCGCTTTGGAGGACATGTATCTCCAAGGAGAGTCTATTTGGAGGGCGCCTTTTTCGCTCAGGATATCTCCTCTCTGGCCGCTCAGAATTGGAGACTTCCAGCGACGTCTGCTCCCCATGCTCCTCCTTTTCACTCACAGTGTCTTTCAAACGACTTCCATCCTGTTCATGCTCTTCGTCCACAACATCTGGCCATTCCACACTTGTACACTGTGTAATAGTTCCACTGTCTCCACTTTCAATTGTCTCCACTACTTCCTCTTCTTCCTCCGAAACACTTGAGTCCATTCCAGACACATCCTCCATGTCAGGCTCTTCTCGTACAAGGTACTTGGAGCTCACCGGGAAAAACATGCACTGGGACAGAAGATTTCGGTGGATGACTCTTTCCCTGTCACCATCTTCTTGACGAACCACATACACTGGAATTCCTGGCTGTTTCTTCACCACAACATATGGACGTGGTTCCCACCTATCAGCTAGCTTCTGTTTCCCATCAACATAACACACTTTCACCATCACTCTGTCACCCGGTTGGAACATGTGGCTTTTGGCTTTCTTGTCATAGTGCTTTTTCTGAAGATCCTTAGCATGCCTCGACATTCGGTCTGCCTCATCATAAGCATAGGTCAAGCACTCATGCAGAGTCTGGACATATTCACCGTACTCACATGGTTCTTTTGCTGTTGACAGGCCAAAAAGGAGATCAACAGGCAGTCGTGGATGTCTGCCATACATCAAGAAGTATGGGGAGAAACCAGTCGAATCGTGTTGAGTGCAATTGTAAGCATGTGTCAGTGCGTCAATGTATTCATGCCATTTGGGTTTTTTTATCAGGATCAAGTGTGCCCAACATATTCATCAGAGTTCTGTTAAATCTCTCTGTGGTCCCATTTCCCTGGGGATGGTAGGGGCTAGTGTGAGTCCTTGTAATCCCCGTCAGTTTACACAACTCCTTTACTACTGTACTCTCAAAATTTCTGCCTTGATCTGCATGGAGTCTTGCTGGGAAACCAAATCGACAGAAGAAATTCTTCCACAGCACCCTTGCCACAGTGACAGCCTTCTGGTCTTTTGTGGGGTAAGCTTGGGCGAATCTTGAGAAATGATCGGTGACCACCAGGACATTCTCTATTCCTCCCTTAGACTTCTCCAGGACAAGGAAATCCATGCAGATGAGTTCCATAGGGGCATTAGTGTGAATGCTCACCAGCGGAGCCCTATTTCCAGTGGGAGTTTTCCTCAGACAACATCTTTCACACTGCTCACACCATGACTTTATTTCACACTGCATTCTCGGCCAAAAGAATCGTTCCCGGAACAGATTCAATGTACGCTCAAATCCCAAATGACCAGAGTCGTCATGAAGACTTGTTTTAGCCAAAAGTCGCATTTTCTCTGGCAAGACCAGCTGAGCAATGGACCGTCCCTGAACATCCTTAACTTGCCTGTAAAGAATTCCATCTTTGACCACCAGCCTCCTCCACTCTTTTAAGAGAAGCCGGGCATCTTTCCCCTTTTCCAATCTTTCTCCACGTCTTGGCTTTTTGTTTAGTGCCTTGTAATGTAGGACTGGCCCAATGACAGGGTCCTCCTTTTGACATCCTCTGATCTCCAGCTTTGTCATTGCAGGCAGCGCATCAGTACCCGCTCCATCAAATGGGTTGGCTAGCTCGTCAACCTGGCCCAGAAACTCTCCCTCTTTGCATACAACAGTTCTCTCCGCTTGCTCACTAACGTCTTCTTTCCTCCCTGACTCCTCTCCGCAGGACTGGCTTTGCTGCGTGGAGGAAATGCACTGTGGGCAGGACTGAAGAGTTTCTATGACCTCTTGATTAGACATCCTTGAGAGTGCGTCGGCATTAGAGTTGGACTTACCTTGCCTGTACTCAATGCCAAAGTCAAACATGGCCAGCTGTGACACCCAACGCTGACCTGTGGCGTCCAACTTCGCTGTACTCATCACATATTTAAGTGGATTGTTGTCAGTCAGCACAGAAAACTTATGCCCATAAAGGTGATCATAAAACTTATCTGTAACAGCCCACTTTAGAGCCAAAAACTCTAGCTTATGTGCGGGGTAGCGGGTTTCAGGTGGTCTCAAACCTCGGCTTGCATAAGCAATTACTTTTTCCACACCATCTTGAACTTGTGCAAGGACCGCCCCAAGACCCTCACCAGAAGCATCCGTTTGCAGTAGAAATGGTAGGCTGAAGTCAGGGTAGCCCAGAACTGGTGCTGTAGTTAGTCCCTCCTTCAGTGCTTCAAACGCTCTCTCACATTCATCTGTCCACTCAAACGGTTTCACAGTTCCAGAAGTTCCTTTCACCCCTCTTTTCTTCTTCTTTGGGTCTCCAGAGGTAAGTCTATACAGAGGTGCTGCCAATGTTGCATATCCCTTGATGAACCGTCTGTAATACCCAGCGAAACCAACGAACCCCAGCACTTCCTTGACACTCGACGGCCGCTTCCAGTCTCTGACTCTGCTTATCTTCTCAGGATCTGTATGAATACCCTCCGCAGACACCACATGGCCCAGGTACTGAACTTCTTTCCTCAGTAGACTACACTTTTGAGGCTTCAGCTTCAAACCATGTTTGCGGAGCCGGCTGAACACTACTTCCAACCGCTCAAGATGCTCTTCAAAAGTCCTAGAGAAGATAATCAAGTCGTCAAGGTAGATAAGGAGGCTCTCAAAGTTCAGATCACCAAAGCAGCAGGTCATTAATCTTTGGAAGGTTGAGGGGGCATTCTGCAGACCAAACGGCATCCTGTTGGCCTCATATAATCCCATGGGGGTACTGAAAGCAGTTTTGAGCTTGTCCTGTTCAGCCACCTCAACTTGCCAGTAACCAGATGTGAGATCAAGAGTCGAGAAGAACCTTGACTGTCCCAGCGCCTCCAATGCCTCCTCTATTCTTGGTAGCGGAAAAGCGTCTCTGGTACTGCAGGAATTCAGTTTCCTGTAGTCCACACAGATCCTGAGGGAGCCATCTTTTTTAGAAACAACAACGATGGGGGACGCATAGGGGCTTTTGCTTGGCCGAATGACTCCAGCTTCTTCCATCTCTGATATGGCCTTCCGCACTTCCTGGTACTGAGACGGGGGTATTTTGCGATAAGGGAGGCGGAAAGGTTTAGAGTCCACAAGAGGTATCTCATGTTTCACAGTGGTGGTATGTCCATAATCCATGGAGTGTTTGGAGAAGACATCAGCATTTCTCCTCAGCAAATCCTGAAGCAAGGCCAACTGCTCCTCACCTTCTACTGCTGCAGCACTAAGATCAACTCCACATGTCATACCATTAACAGACTCAACACTGGTAGTCTGCTGCTGACTTTGACAAGACGCTGTCACTGAATTCTCACACTGACTCGGACACATGAACTGGTTCTGGCACAGCATTTGGCACTTTTCTTCCTCTTCAACGACATTCTGAACCAGGAAAGCGTCTGCAAGTAGGGTCCTCGGGTTGACAATAACATCCTTTCCAGACAGATTTAAGAGTCGGATGGGAACACATCCTTTTTCAACATTAGCAAGCAGCCTGGCAACCATAAGGCCTTCTGGAACCCTTTTGGAGGACTGGCTCTCCACTAGAACTGTATATTGTGTTTTCTTCGGTCCACCCACAACTCTGCCAATAACATCCTGCTCCTTACCAGCTGGTATCCTTATTCTGTGACCAGCATACTGTACTTGACCAACTTTACCTGTAGCTCCACCAGGTTCACTTTTACTCACAGCAACCATTGCAGAGTGCCACTCAGGATTGGTCAACTTCACTTTGGCCAGATATGTTCTGCCATATGACGCTTGAAGGTCATTTCTGGAAACCCGTATTACATTAGTTCCAATGAGCAATGGAACACTGGACCGGTACTCTGTCACAGGGACAACAAAAGCAGGAACATTTGAGTAGACCCTTCCCAAAAACTTAAGGTTGATGCAAAGCACACCAACATAAGATACGGGTTGACCAGCGGCACCTTCAATGGGGATCTCTGATGGCTGCAATTGCTGACCACATAGGACAGGATGCCGGCGCCAGAACTCATCAGTAATTGTAGTTACTTGAGAGCCAGAGTCAATGAGAGCTCTACACATTTCTCCATTCACTCCGACCACCCCTTCATTACAGGGACCTACCAGCGGGGTATCAGCTGGTTTCGACCTGCCCGTTTCATGTTGCTGGGGACTCTGTTGCATGCCTGTGGTTGCCCCGGTAACCACAGGCCCTAAGCATTTAAATCCTGCCTGGTCTCTGCTCCAATCTCAGCTTGGGCTGCCTCATCAGTCATCACTGTCCGACACAGACGTGCAATGTGTCCCGGTTTTCCACAACGATAGCACACTACGCCCCTTACTGCAGTGTCACTATTCTCTTGAGGTCTCTGGGCGCGAGGAAACACCGTCTGTGGTGATGCTCCAACTTTAGCCTCAAGCTGCGTCAATCTATTAAGCTGATCCTCCTGACTGCTCACCAGTTTCTTCACCATGGCTGTGAGTTCAGTAAGATCTGTGTTTTGCCTATTTCCTTTTTCTGTTCTCGGCTTTTCGCCACTCAGGTTACCACTCACTGTCGTAAACTGAGCCTGTGCATACGTCTTTCTGGCCTTTGGCTGGGTCTGAACCTTCCTTGTCTCCCGAGCCAGGTTACGAAGTTCTGCTTGAAGTTCACGAAAACTTAGAAGTCTAGGCTTCATTGGTGCTATCCGGTGAAAAACCTCTTCGTCACTCAATCCTCTCATGAACTGACGAGTCAGTTTGCCGTCCCGGTCTGGGAAAGGCTGGCCTCCATACTGAGCATCTTCCACTGAACGTAAAGTGGCCTCCAGAGCAATGGCGTATGAACACGCTGATTCGCCCGGGCGCTGGTATCTCTCATAGAAATCAGCTAATGGGTCCAGGGATGTCTGCATATCACTATACTCAGCTCGTAGTTCTTCAAAAGCTCTGCCGGCAGTCTGCTCGTTAGGAGGGAGATTCAGAACTAGCCTCCTGGCTTCACCACTCAAATGTCGCACTACAGTAGAAAATGACAGATTTTCAGGCATTCCTCCAGCATCAAGGAGGTACTTCATATCTCTTATCCAGTCTTCAATAAGTATCCTGCAATCAGGACCACCGCTGAACACTTGCACATTTCGAACTTGATGTGTCTGTGTAAAGCTGGGCTGTGGCGTGGTCATTCCAGCGGCAGGAATGTATACATCTTGCTGATGAGCCACATGCGGAGGAGCAGTCTGCGATCTTTGCACTGAAATGGGTTGTTGTGCATACATATGTGAACCATGAGACACCGGCACTGTCATAGGAGCATACACAGGAGGTGAGGAGGACGACACAACTGCACAATGAGAATGTAAGGTGCGCTGTCGATCACTGTAATTTCGGTGTGTTGGAACGGAGTCTGTCTTCTGCAAAAAGTTGGTTCCAGACAAGACAGGAGGTGCAGGGGGCTGGAGTGTGTCAGGTGGTTTTGAGTACATGGCATTTGGCACACCATAACAGAAGGATGGAGGAACCTGAGAGGCCGTTGGATGACCCGGCAAGTTGGTTTGGGGTGAAACAGCCATTGCATCAGGAGAGTGCAGGCCATAGGGAGAACTGTACATATTGGGTGTCTGGATCATACCTGGACAAGTAGGAATGTAAGTTTTAGGCGGCACAGTCAACGCTGGGGGCAGGTATGGGTCATTTGGAGAAGGGGACATGTCAGTTGGCATTCTGTTGGCCACGTTTGGTGAAGCCTGAATGGTAGTGAAATTGTCATGAATGTTAGTTTGGGACAAAACAGTCGGCACATTATATGGATGTGGGCTAACTGAAGACATGGGCATAGTGGTTGGAAGTCCAAAGAATGGGTTATCTGGGCCTTGGGCATGAGCTGAGGGCTGATGTTGCACAAAAGTACTGGGGCAGGTGCCCAACTGGTGCCAGCTCACTGCCGAGGGGGGCACATTCTCCGTATGTACAGCTAGCTGCCTTGTCTTTGGCCTGACAGACTGTTGGGGGTTATCATTTGGCTGGGATACAGTTTCAATACTCACATCGACGGGCATGCTTATTTCATACTGTTGGATTTTGTCCTGCTTTACTGGTAACCATGGGGTGGCCTGGAAGGGCTGCCTTAGTGGTACTTGGGGACGAGGAGGTGGTCGATGAGGGGTGGTTTCATGGAGCCCCTGCATTTCTCTTCCACTTCTTTCCATTTCCTCGTCTGTGCAATGCACTATGTGTATGTAGTGTGCAATACACTGTGTGTAGTGTTTGAAAATGTAAAAAAAAACGAAAAAAAAAAACGTAGTAATGTGCAAATTAATGCTGTTAGTGAATGTGTTGTATATATCTTATGTTTCCTGTAATCACAAAGCCAATAATCATAAATGAAGGTAAATGAAAAAAAACCCACTTCAATAGATTTAAACACCTCTGAATGCACAAAAAAAAGGGTATTGTTTCAAAAGACACAGCAATTCACCAATGTGTTACTCAAATCAACAAATTAACACTCTTATAGCCCAATATCAAAAGTTCAGAGACAGGAAAAAAAGAATTCTTCTTAAGCAACACTCAGTTCCGTCCAACAATATATTTAACACTGTCACTTTAAAACAAAAAGTCACTTTTAAAAAAAAAAAATATATATATATTTTTTTTTTAACTTTTTTTTTCACTCACACTTCTTATTTGTCAGATTGCTTCCGTTGACGTAGAAACCAACGATCCGGGTCACGGCACCAAAGATGTAACCCTTTCCGTCTGTGTGCTCCCCCAAATGTCTCTGCGTTGTGTTTGAATGATGGTTGAATGAGGAGGACACAGATATCGTGGTCGTCACAGTAGAAGCTTTATTTTGGGCTCTTTATCTGCATCAGCCACTATGCAGCACACAGCAACATCTTTTCACAAGGAAAATAGAACTGTTAGTAACCAATATCAAAAATAAAAATGCATACAAAACTATAAAACGAAACAGCATAGCCTTAGCTGCAGTTATATTAACACTCAAATCACGGGGGTTCACAAAGATTGGAAAAAAATAACTTTACGCATATGACAATTAATGTCAAGTGTCACATACACCCAAAATACAAAGAACAAAACTCAAAATACTCTGACCAACTTTAAACACCATACAATACACAGAAATATATACTCCACCACATGGAATTTACAACCCATTAAATAATATCAGAAATACAAAACCATCCATCGCAAATAACTGCACATCTATGTTAGTTAACATCTTTAACAGTAATATATTTCTTCAAATAACATGGATGGCCAATATAATTAAAGAAATTAAATAGATGTAACAGAGAACAGTGAAAACCCTCCTTACCTTTTCACAAGGAAAATAGAACTGAACAAAAAAACAGCTCCACCCATGTGAAGAAAGGCTCACTCACACAGTGAAACACTCACAGAACACAGCTCCCCCCTAAGGCTGGGAGAAACATTTTACATCTTTCCTACATATATATATATATATATATATATTTATATATATTTCATATGCTTTAATTTAAAGCACGCAACTTTTTGCTGGTAAAATATTTTCTCCTATTCTGCCATAATGTGCTAGAGAATTATTATCCATTATTATGACAATAAACCTTTAATATGTGGACTGTAAAGAAGCCTGGCACAGCAGCATCAGCTCAGCCAATGGTGTGAGTTTAGGGCGGGGCTAATGTGTGCTGACCAATGAAAAACCATTTCCAGAAGAATCGTGATTTTTTGCAGTTCTGTTTAGTGGCTTTAGTGCCGCAGAAATCACACACTTAACCTTTCAATTCTTGTGTGACCAGCGGTTTATTCTGGGCTGAATGAGTCTCTGACTGCTTATGACTTTTATTTACACCGTTAATTACTGCATTGATTAGGCTGCTGGTATAAAAGGGAGAGAAAGAGCCTGTGATAGTGTTAATTATAGTATAGATTCTACAATCCCTCTTATAAGCACATGCTTACAGTTTATTACTGAGAGAGAGAGAAAGAGGAATGTCTATAATGCAGAAAGAGTCTGTAAATTGACAGTATTGAAAGGAGACATGAAGTGGATTTTTTTTGTGTGTGAGTGTGTGTGTGTGTGTGTTTGTGTGTGTGTGAGAGAGAGAGAGTCCGAGTGCGTGTGTGTGTGTGTGTGTGAGAGAGTGCTTTTGTTTTTGT